>JABEVN020002447.1:0-21416 GCA_013146195.2 Codonopsis lanceolata
AACATTTTATACTTGCTTACTTTCTCCCAAGCAAGTGTATGAAGATCGGCTTAGTATACTGAAAGTGCGGCTTGTGAGGAAAAGAACATAGAGATAAAAGAAGTCGAACAAAAGGAGAGATTGAGAGAAAAACAAGAGTGAGAATTTGGCATGAGAGTTAGTAGTGAGATAGCCGAGGCAAAGGAGAGAGCAAAGTGAGCAATAAAAATATAAAAGAGAGAAATGGAGGAAAAAAACCAAGAGAGAAAGAATAAAGATTTCTTTGCTAGGGCAAGTGAGGTAAAAACAATGTTTCTTATGAGGCCCATAATGTACTTATGTATCGAGAGGCATATTTGAGTACTAACGATGATTTACTTAATTCTTTGCCTAGTTGTATATCTCATGTCATACGGAGGATTATGAGGGCGTGTTTCTGAAGATTCAGTGAGTTACCTCCGGTTAAGGTATTGAACATCAAATTGATTTTGTACACAGAGCATCAATTCCTAACCGACCAGCCTATAGAAATCCAGAGGAAACTAAGGAGCTTCAAAGGCAAGTTGATGAGCTCTTGATCAAAGGACAAATAAAGGAGAGCATGAGTCCTTGTGCAGTACCAGTCTTGTTGGTACCAAAGAAAGATGGATCTTGGAGGATGTGCGTGGATTGTCGAGCCATAAATAACATCACGGTAAAGTATCGCTTTCCTATTCCTAGGTTAGAGGATATGCTTGATGAATTGCATGGTGCTCGATATTTTACAAAACTTGATTTAAAACAAGGATACCATCAGATTAGGATTAAAGAGAGATGAGTGGAAAAGCGCTTTTAAGACTAAACATGGATTGTATGAATGGTTAGTTATGCCTTTTGGGTTAACTAATGCACCTAGTACTTTCATGAGATTAATGAACCACATCTTACGTGCATACATTGGTATATTTGTAGTAGTATACTTTGATGACATTTTAATTTATAGCAAAGACTTGGATGAGCATGTTAATCATTTGAAATCTGTTTTAGATGTTTTGCGAAAAGAAAGGTTATTTGCTAATCTTAAAAAGTGTACTTTTTGCACGGATAGTCTGGTTTTCCTTGGCTTTGTTGTTAGTTCACAGGGAATTCAGGTTGATGAAGAAAAGGTGAGAGCTATACAAGAATGGAAGAGCCCAACGAATGTTGGAGAAGTTCGTAGTTTTCATGGACTTGCTAGTTTCTATAGAAGGTTCGTGAAAGATTTCGCGAGTATTCTTGCTCCCTTGACGAGGTAATAAAGAAGAGTGTGGAATTTAAGTGGGGAGAAGAACAAGAGAAAGCGTTCGTGACACTCAAGGAGAGATTAACAAATGCACCACTTCTTGTCCTGCCAAATTTTGAGAAAGCATTTGAGATAGAGTGTGATGCATCAGGCATTGGGATTGGAGCAGTCTTGATGCAAGAGGGTAGACCAATTGCATTCTTCAGTGAGAAGTTAAGTGGGGCATCGTTGAAATTATCCTACTTACGACAAAGGAGTTGTATGGATTGAGTGCGTGCTTTAGAGACATGGCAACACTACACGTGGCCTAAGGAGTTTGTCATTCACACGGATCATGAGACATTGAAGCATTTAAAGGGACAACACAAGCTGAACCGACGACATGCAAGATGGATGGAATTCATCGAAACATTTCCTTATGTCATCCGGTACAAGAAAGGTAAAGAGAATGTGGTAGCCGACGCTCTTTCTCGAAGGTACACTTTAATTTTTGCTTTAGATGCTAGAATTCTAGGATTCGAACATATTAAGCAACTGTATCATGATGACCTTGATTTTAATGAAGAGTATAAAAATTGTGAAAGAATTGCATGTGGAAAGTACTATAGGTATGAGGATTTTCTGTTTAGGGAGAATAAACTTTGTATACCTCATTGTTCCTTGAGAGACTTGCTAGTGAAAGAATCCCATGGTGGGGGATTAATGGGTCATTTTGGGGTGGCTAAGACTTTGTCAATTTTGCAAGAACATTTCTTTTGGCCACACATGAAGCGAGATGTAGAGAATTTGTGGGAGGTGTGTGACTTGCTTACAAGCTAAGTCAGGGTGCAAGCCCATGGGTTGTACATGCCTCTACCTATTCCAGATCATCCTTGGGTGGATATATCCATGGACTTTGTGTTAGGGATGCCTAGAACCAAACATGGGAGTGATTCTATATTTGTGGTAGTTGATAGGTTTTCGAAAATGGCACACTTTGTACCTTGTCATAAAACCGATGATGCTTCACATATTGCGAATTTGTTCTTTCGTGAAATTGTTAGACTCCATGGCATGCCTAGGACTATCGTTTCCGATAGAGACTCCAAGTTCCTTAGCTACTTTTGGAAGACCTTGTGGGGTAAGCTTGGTACGAAATTGTTATTTTCTACTACATGTCACCCCCAAACTGATGGTCAAACGGAAGTTGTCAATAGGACATTATCTGCATTGTTGCGTTCTATACTTTCTAAGAATTTAAAAGCTTGGGAAGATTGTTTGCCTCATATTGAATTTGCATATAATAGAACTGTTCATTCTGCCACTAAATTTTCTCCATTTGAAATTGTTTATGGTTTTAATCCGCTAACTCCTTTGGATTTATCACCATTACCTGTTTCTGAGTTTGTGAATCTAGATGGCAAAGCAAAAGCAGAATTTGTTAGAAAGTTGCATGAGAAGGCAAGGCTCAACATTGAGCGAAGAACGGAACAGTATGCAAAACAAGCCAACAAGGGAAGGAAACACTTGGTGTTTGAACCGGGTGATTGGGTTTGGTTGCATATGCGCAAAGAAAGATTTCCCCAACAACGGAAGTCAAAGTTGATGCCAAGAGGCGATGGACCGTTTCAAGTGTTGGAACGAATCAATGACAATGCTTACAAATTGGATCTTCCAGGTGAGTATAATGTTAGTGCTACTTTTAATGTTGCTGATTTGCGTCCGTATGATGTAGGTGATTTGAGGACAAATCCTTTTCAAGAGGGAGGGAATGATGAGGACATCCCCAACAACGTCCACAACTCAACACCAATACCGACAACCATTGGACCGATCACAAGAGCTCGAGCCAAGAAAATCCGTGAAGAAGTCAATGGCATGGTTCGTGAGACAATGGAAATGGAAGAACGAGCAATGAGCCATGAAGAGAAGACCCCAAAGGGTCAAAGGAAGGCTGGCGAGCGTGATCCAAGTCAAGAGGATGAATTCATGCCTTGTTATTACGCGAGCAAACATTCGGAAGGCTTGCGGACGCAAGGTCATCACGAGCTTGCGACCGCAAGGTCAAGTGATTTTAGCCCGACTTTACTGCCCGACCTTGCGGACGCAAGGTGTCAAGGCTTGCGGCAAGGTCCCCCGAACTGCCGTTTTTCAGTTTTGTTAATTAGGGTTTTCTGCTAAACTTTACCCTAATTCAGTAATACGACTTTTCAGCCTAGTTTAGGTATAAATAGGGGTTTTCTTTCATTGAACAGACAGTTAACTTTGAGTATTCTATTTTGTGAGTTTTACCAAAACTTATTGGTTCTTCTTGAACTATTGAGAGAATATACAGGTGTGAAGCTTGTGTGTTTGATCTTGACTTATCAATTGATTCTTCCATATCAATTGTGGCGTCTATCACTATACTTAAGTTCTTCAGTTGCTACGATTGCGGGTTGCGGCTGTACATGCCAAGGTTCCTGTCGTGCTAATTGTTGGGTCGAGGTGTCATCCCCCGCAAACATCCTTCGATCCCTAGCTTCCGCCGCGTGAGTAAATCGCTCTTCAACGAAGCCTTCCGAGAAGATCGTATCACCGCCGCATATCAAATCGAAGCTCTCGACGAGATATACAAGACTCATTGGGTGGAACCGTGTGAGACGCTCGTTTTAATCCCAAAAACGCTGTTTAGACACTGTTACGGACCTTGGAAGTTTTTCGTCATTTTTGTTTCTTTATTCCTTTTAGAGTTTGGTTTGTTTAGGGCATATAAATACCCTCTTAAACATTTATTTCAACAGTTTTGGATAATAAATCGAGTTTTCTTATTAACTTCTAGTCTAGGGATTATCAAGTCATACTAATTTTATGAGTAATAGAAGTTTAATACTATTTACATTGCTAACTACACTTTGTTTCTAACAACCTAAAGCCTTCGACATTCTTTGATTCACGAATGGAGATGTTTGTCGGTCACTTCAAAACTTTGGTCTGCAACAAAATAATGAGCAAGTAAAGATACAACTATTGCTTAAGTTGTGCTGGACGCGTGAATTGAAATGCAAACAGCCCATGCCACAGTTGAGGCATTCTAAGTGCACACATTCAGTTCCAATTATGTCAATTTAGTTGTTGCCCCGTTCTTAACTCATTGTGCTGCATTTTGACCTGTCAGTCTGTTTATTCTTCACCTTGAAGGAAGTGATAGAAGTATATATTGAGGGAATGGACTAATGGAGTAAGGAGAGGTCAAACATATTTGTAAAATCTATTCAAAAGAATTGTTGTGACTTTTTAGTATTAGAGTTATATTACAACTTCTAATCAGAACCATTTAGGAAATTTTAACTCTATAGTCACCATACAAATCAAGGCATTCAACTACAGATTTAGACAAGGTCACCATACAAGTTAGGATTAATTGCACTTTACTGCCATGGTGATTTACTTACTGTTGCACTTGGGGTTTTATGGTTTTAAGTTTTACACATCAGGGTTAAAAGAGAGTTTGCATTAACTTTTGGATGAAAAGTTATCATGTGGTACTTACATGCATTTTAGTAGGATTGTTTTCGTGTTTGACATGTTTTTTTTAAAATTCAGGTGCTTGATATGTTCTTCATGATGAATGAAAATACTCTTTTAAAAATATATTTTCCCTCTATTGCAATAAAAAACCAAATTTAGACCCCCAACATACAAAATTGAAACCATAGACCACCAAGTGCGATAGTAAGAAAACCAACCAGAGGGTGGTAAAGGAAAAATAGCCTTAACTGAAATGTACATATTATAGGATTAATCCACAAATAGAATATGTACAAGGGCTATATTTTATGCTACAGGTACCGACTATGTATGGACACTAGGGGGTGCTTAGTGAAATAATCTCGAATCTTGGGCAACCAGACACGCGTAGACATTAATAATGCTTCTTCTCCGGCCGCAACTATTCTAAAAACTCCATTAACAGGTTTGGAGTCCATTCGTTCAATCAAAACATTGATAAGCTTTGTAATCGTGAACGCTCACAAATATAGTGAATTTAATACTCAGATTCATATATAAATATGTACTCTATAAATAAAGTTTTGATCAAATTCATCTAATAAGTCACTTACAATATTACATGCATACCTAAGCAGAACTTACCTTACGTTTTGATGGTGAAGGGATCTTAAGACTGCTCCCAAGACAGAGACCACATCGGTTTTGGTGGTGAAGTGACTAAGGCCAAGCAAACCCTTGAATGAATTGTTGGAGACCAATGATAATGACTGCACCTCCCATGAATCCAACAAACGCAGCATGTGAGAGAAAAATCCACAAGAAATCCAAAGAAGAACAAAATCAAAACAAATTGTAAACTCAATAGGTAACTCACCTGCCACAATGGGTTACTCTCAATAAAGATTTCTAAACCCTAACTGATCTTCTGATCTTCCGCAATAGGTAATTGAAGCTATAAGAGGCAGAGTGGGAGTAAGTAGTAAGCGGCAATAGGCAACTCAATCACGATTTCAAAACCCTGGAAAATTAGGATGAGGGAGAGAGGGAGTAAGCCGCAAGGAGGGAACTGATGACAGGTAAAAGATTTGGGAATATTAAAGGGAGAAATTTTAGTAATTTTTATTATACCCACCCAATTCACTATCAATTTGTTAGGGACGCTAGGTGACCGTACCAAATAAAAGTATTTGTCCCCCTTAAATCAGGCCGACCTAATGACTATATAATAGGATCGAAAGATAGACGCGAACTAAAGAGTGGAGTCCCTAAAACTATTTTTTTTGTAGTGACTCATTGACCTCAAATAGAAAGTCTCTTTGTTTTCCTTAGGGTAAATGAGCACAAAATCCATAGAAGAAGGATTGTAGTATCTTACCTAGCTTGAGTGAAAACTCAAAAGAATCAAAATCTGATCGGTGAAGTTGTTCTACTCGTCGAATCCGAAGTTTGAAGGTCATCCAACGATTGAATCTTCATGGATTGGAGGAAGAAGAAGCTAGGGCTTCAAAGCCCCCATGTCTCCCACACTTTCTCAATCTATACGGTTTAGAAGAAGGGAAAAATGAGGAGGAATTGCTGAAATTACAAAGGGAAATGGGTATTTATACCTCCACCAATAAAGAGGGCACAAAGGGAATTTCCTTTGTTGTACAATTAGTGATCATTAGATGTAATCCACCACTAATCAAACCTTAATTAACTCCATGAACATGTTAGGACATGATTAGGACTAAGTATGGGTGTTAGGAGGGGTTTAGAGGAGGTTTAATGAGGGTAGGATAGGAATTACACAACAAAACACAAAGCAGGGACAAGCTACCTCGAAGGACCATGCACTTGCATGGTCCCCTATGAAGAAACCGTATCCCCCCCTTTTCCTTCAATTTCCAATTTCTGCAACCTTGTTCGGCTACGGTCCATCCCGCATGCAACCGCAAGCCTTAAAGCTTCAAAATGGCCTATAATTCAACCCTTAAAGACCTCAAACACTTAGCTAAACCAACCAAGTCTCAAACCACTTTCAAAGTATGTCTAAACTTACATAAATAACTCCCGAAACAACTTGGAGCAAAACCGACGGAAGGCACTACAGCTCGCTAACGAAACGACGAATGAAACCGCAAACCGACAGGCAACAACACAAGATTATAAACACTTCAAAAGGATATTAAATAGACTTGAATTTCTTCTCAGATGTTAAACAACAGATATGAGAAAAGAACTCCCGAAAGACGAGACGATCACACGACTCATTCTCAAATTACGCGATAAGAATAATTGTTATCCTCGAAGCGTCAAAACCTCACAAGACTTAAGGAATGCATCCAACTAGAAGTCTAACGCATCTAAATTTTTTAAATCATGTAAATATCTAGGACCAAATCGAGGTCAGAAACACAAAACGCAAGCAAACTCTCAATCGCGTCGCATTTTGACTATCGTCGAGTTACGACTTGTGACTTTAGCAAGTTAACAATTGTATGGCATCTTTTAATAGTATTTTCGTCTTAATGTGATCTCTCATACACATCTATACTCTCACACAAACCAAACAAGCAATCAACTAAGGAAGAAATGTGAGCATTACACGCAATTTAAGCTAACTGGAAATCGAGGTATTACATTTTAGCCTAAATGGCATGACATTGTAGTTGTATGTTCCCTAGGGAGTAGTGAATGAGGTTTTCTCCTGGTCTTCTGCTGCCATTTTGATTTGATTATAGCCCAGCATGCCGTCGACGAAAGATCTCATTTTATGAGTAGCGACGGCGTCTACCACAATATCAATATTGGGTTGAGGGAAGTCATCTTTGGGCGACGCCTTGTTGAGGTCGCGGAAGTCTACATAGATCTGGACCTTCCCATTGGGCTTGGGAATGGTCACTATGTTGGACAGCCAGATCGGGTATTCTACCACCCGAATAAATTTGACATGCTGCTGCTTCATGATTTCTTCTTTCACTTGTAGCGACCATTCCAGTTTGATTCGGCAGAGCTTTTGCTTAATTGGCCGAGCATCTGGATATATGGGGATCCGATGCTCAACAATGTCTTGATCTAGCCCAGGCATATCTTCATAGGACCAGGTGAAGATGTCTACGAAATCTTTGAGGAGGTCAATAAGTGCTACCCTTTCAGAGCCTTGCAGGTAGCTGTCGATTTTGATTTCTTTTGTCTCATTATTCAGCCCCAGATTGATAGTGGACATGTCTTCATTGGTTGCTGATGAATGAAGTTTTTCATGGTGCTCTCAACTGACTTTA
Organism: Codonopsis lanceolata; assembly: GCA_013146195.2. Classification (NCBI taxonomy): domain Eukaryota; kingdom Viridiplantae; phylum Streptophyta; class Magnoliopsida; order Asterales; family Campanulaceae; genus Codonopsis; species Codonopsis lanceolata. The sequence continues at coordinate 7,975 of JABEVN020002447.1, forward strand.
CGAGCTCAAGCAAGTAATTTTTATCTTTTGGGTCCATTTCATCAAATGACTCATTATTATAATTATTTAATGCGTCTTCTAATGTAGGTGCAACTAAGGAATACGCAAAGACATTAAGATTATCATTAATAGCAAACTGTACAGGGTTATATACTTACATTGTTGAGGATTTGGGGTTTGAGATCCTCAATTTTAGGGAGCGGATTGGTAGATGATCAATTCGTACAGCTAGAAGAAGGAATGTGAATAGTATATCTGAAGCAGTCCACCAGATCTGCGGTTTTCAAGAGCGGGCCGATCGTAGTATACCAATTCTGCAAATGCTTATCAATAACAGACTCAAACTCAGCAGGGAGCTTTTCATAATCATTGCCTCCATCTATCATACCCAGGAAACTATCCTCCAGACTTTTGTCATCTAATAGGGCCAGAGCATAATCATCTTGGTCTATAGACCAAGTATTTTCAATAGTGATAGTCTTATATGCAGTGCTACAGGGCTCCAGTGTAACCTATTCCATTTTATCTGTGATAATACTGACATCTTCATAGATCTCCCAACCGGGGTGTCTTTTCCTATTCTAGTCTAGCCAAGGCTCAGGAAACAAGAGGTAGGCTTCTGTTTTCCCTTTTCTTACAAAGTAACCATTTAAGGTTTTTCTATATGATTGGAGAGGGGGATATTTATAAGGACGCCTTTCTCTTTCTGCCTTAATTTTCTCACGTTTCTGTTTCATGACTGCGGTTACTTCAGTTGGAGTAGGTTTGTATCCTAGACTGAAAGGAGGGATACATTCCTTAAGTTCATCTTGGACTAAATTAACAAGTCCCTACTGATTTATGTTGAGACCCAGACCAGACATATAATTCATTTTTCGAAACATGTTTAAAAGGACCATGTTTCCTAGGGATGTAGTCTTCTTCCCGGTGATATCAATTTCTCGCCCATATTCAATGGCGTTGACTACAGCTTGGGGGATAACCTCAAAGCTACTAAGAAATATACCACTGTCATCGTGCTCTATCTCGAGGATTGGGACGTTCTCGTTTTCCTTATTTTCAACGATCTTATCAGCCAAAATAATCACTATATGGTCATCGTGGATAAACTTGACATGTTGGTGCAGCGAGGAGGCTACCCCTTTTACCCCATGGATCCAAGGGCATCCTAATAACAGGCTGAAAGTGGCTGGTATGTCTAAAACTTGGAATTCTACTGGCATGGTTAATGGTCTAATAGACAGCATTAAAGTGACCACCCCTAGGACACATCAACTAGTGTTATCATATGCCCTTACTGTCTGCGATGAAGAAGCAAGCTCTGATATTTTTGTTCCTAGTTTTTCCAGTGTACTAGTGGGACATACATTCAAAGAAGACCCATTGTCTATCAGAACTCGGGGAACCTATTTTTCCATTACTCCCACAGTGATATGGAGAGCATCAATGTGGTTGGTTCCTTCCCTTGGTAGATCTAGATCAGTAAACATAAATCACATTCCCAAAGTGAATGTTTCCGATCATTTAAGTGTGCTCATTTGGGGAGGTTTCAATAGGAATGACTGCCTGACTTAAAGTCTTAGCCAGTGTATCACGGTGGGTTTTGACAGCACAAAGCAAGCCCCAGATGGATATGTTGGCCTGAGTTTTCTTCATCTGAGCTAATAAAGTATCTTCCACCGTTTTAGCCCTAGTATCTGTTTCTTGATCTTTGCTAGAGTGGTCACCTCTTTCCAGGTTTGGTTGGTAGGTTCGGCCAGATCTAGTAATGTAATACCCCGATTTCTGGTTAGCTTTTTTTTTTTTTTTTTTTTTTTTTATGGAAACAGGGGCAGCACCCTGCGGAATTTTATTAAGATATAGAACAAACTTGAGGGGGACAACCAACCTTGCCCTTATACATGAGAGGACGGAGGAGCCTTACCTCGAAAAAGAAATTACAAAAAGAAACTAATAAAGCAAAAATACACAAGCTAATGCCCATATCTAATGTAGGGAGTATCATTCTTATCCAAGAGCACAAAGCCAAGGGATTTTGTGTCCCGAAACAATGCAATTAATAAGAACCTTGGAGTCCATCTCAATTGAAGCTCCTCGAAAGCCAGCATCGCGAAGACAACAAACACCAAGAAGTAAAGCTTTAGCCTCAGCCAAGGTGTTAGAGGCAACACCAAAATAAGAGGAAAAAGCATAGATGATATCTACCAAGTTGTTACGAACAATCCCACCTCCACCACTAGGGCCAGGATTACCCTGGGAAGCACCATCAACATTAAGCTTGACTGAAGTAGAGGGCTTATGCCAACGAATCAACTGAATTTGACAATGTAAAGAATTCGAATTTTGATGTTTATGATGGACAGTAACAATACTCATATATCAGATCGAATGGAAGAAATAAGCCGAGAAGGAGACTTACCATGACCATCATATTTAAGGCAATTTCTGTTAGTCCAAAGATGCCATAAAATCCGAGAGGGGAGGATAATATGAGGAAGAGAAGGTCTAGGGGATAGCCACCAAGCCATGCAACATTGATGAATAGAAAAGTTACAATGCTTTATAGCATATTCAGCACCAAACCAAGACCAAATGTGATGGGCATACGGGCTGTGAAGAAAAACATGCTGGAAGGTCTCACTGTCACTCGAAACACAGCATTGGCATTTAGAGACAATTAAGAAGCCTTTATGAGTTAAGGCTTCGTCAAGAGGCAGCCTTTGATGAAATAAACGCCAGATGAAAACACTGATCTTCCTTGGAACAGCACGATGCCAATAAAATTTAGAAGAATATAGAATCTGAGACGAAGATATAAACATCTTCCAAGTAGAAGAAATAGAAAATCGACCAGATGAAGAGAGGGTCCTGCAAGGGGTATCCGAATGATCATAAATATAAGGATCCTGGGCCGTGATGTGTTGCAAATCAGAAGAATGAAGGACAAATTCAATAGAGGGAAGTAATTGCGAAGAAGAATCAAAGAGATCCTTGACTGCATCCGTAGTAATACCAGGTGGTTTAGATAGAAGGCCACCATCAAGCCATGAATGAAACCAAGGAGAACATAAGCCGCGACCCACTAGCCATTTAAGATGAGGTTCCACAAAAGATCGGATGCTGAGCATACGACACCAAATATGAGAGCCCTTAGAGACAGCCTGAACCGGATGGAAACGAGAACAATATTTGGCTTTGAAAAATTTAGACCAGAGAGAATCTTGAGTTCGAAAACGCCACAAAATATTAGTCGAATAGGCACGAGTAATGTCGCATAAAGAACGTATACCCACCCCACCTTCAGAAACTGGGGTGCAACATTGGGACCATGAGACCCAGTGAAATTTATTCCTCCCCTCCAACTACCCCCAAAAGAAATTTGAAAACAGTCTTTCAATGGCATGAATAACAGATTTTGGAGGATCCAAGGCAGCCAAGAGATAAGTCGTGATAGAATACAGAACATGATTAATGAGAATAATCCTGCCATCTATGGAAAGGAAATTTCCATTCCAAGAATCAATACGAGAGCGGAGCTTTAAGATTAAAGGATCAAAGTATTTCTTCAACTTACGCCCGCAAAATAAAGGACATCCGAGATAAACAAGAGGAACGTCCTTTTTGATATAGCCCAAAGAGGAAGAAAGCCGGCAAATATGATGAGGAGAAACAGATGTATGGACCGTGAAGCTGCTCTTGGTCACATTAATTTGTTGGCCCGAGCACTGTTCATAATGAGACAATAAGTGCTTATGCTTAGAGATGGAAGAAGAGCTCGCGTTGCAAAAAATGATGACATCATCAGCAAATGCTAAATGGGACACAATGGGGCAGCCACTGGCAAAAGAGAAAGTCACATACTGATGAGATAAATGAAGATCATTAAGGCCACGACTAAGGACCTCAGCAACAATAATAAAGAGAGCAGGAGATAAAGGATCACCTTGCCGAAGACCCTGTGAAGAGTTAAAAAAACCAGTGGGGGAACCATTGACCAAGACAGAGAACCAATTGTCCGAAATCAAACGCCAAATCATGTCAATATAACCTTCATAAAAGCCAAATCTATGCAACACTTTAATAAGGAAAAACCAACTGGCTCTGTCGAAAACCTTAGTCATGTCCAATTTCAAAACAATATTAGAGCTAGAAATTTTCTTCCCCAAGTGAGTCATTAATTCTTGAGCCAGAAGAATATTATCTTGAATAAGACGCCCCTTGACAAATCCACTTTGATTAGGCGAAATAATATTAGGGAGGACAGTAGCAAGACGAGAAGCCAAGATTTTAGATATAACCTTATTATTGAAGTTGCAAAGGCTAATAGGTCTAAAATCATTGAAGGAAATAGGACGATCCGTCTTTGGAATGGTAACAAGGAGAGTACTCGTCCAACTTTTAGGCAAAGTGAATCCAGAGAAGAATTCCAATATAGCATTATAGAAGTCCGTACAAATAATGTCCCAACAGATAGTGAAGAATTTGCCAGTGAACCCATCCGGACCTGCAGCACTATCACCATCCATAGAAAAAACTATAGTCTTAACTTCATCCAGAGAAGGAGGGGCAGTAAGCATAATGTTCATCTGATCATTGACAAGACAAGGAATGTTGAGAAGCAGATCATTATTCTCCATAAGATCGGTCTGAAGATGGGATTGGAAGTGGGACACATCCTGTTGTTTAATATCAGCCTCATTGGTGAGCTCATTACCATTAGAATCCAGAATAGAATGAATGTGCATCTTCCTCCAATTTTGAGAAAAAGAAGCATAAAAAAGCTTCGTATTCCCTTCCCCCTCTTTAAGCCATTTCAATCGAGCCTTTTGACGCCAAAATGCTTCCTCAATCTTAAGAGTCTGGTGTAGATGAGCATTGGCCAGAGACATGGCAGTATGATCAGAAGCAAGACCAGTAGATTCAAACATAAATTCAAGGTGTTGAACTTTGTCTTCAGCCAGCCGAACATTATTAGAGACATTACCAAAGACATCCCTATTCCACTTTGTTAGAGCCTGTTTACAAGCATTCAACTTCTTAGCAAAAATATACATGGGACGGCCAGTAATTGGATGTTGCCAAGTAGTATTAATCAACGGAACAAACGAGTGATGAGAGGCCCACATATTAATGAAACGAAATGTAGAGGGATGAGAGACTCTATCCTTGACAATTGAAGTGACCAGCGGGGCATGATCAGAACAAGTACGTCCAAGATGACGAACCGAAGTTAAGTGAAAAAATTGCTGCCAGGTGAAATTGCAAAGCATATGATCAATGCGTTGAAAGATAGAAGCATTGCCATCCCGAGAGTTCCACCAAGTATAAGAACTACCCGAAAAACCCAAATCAATGAGGCCCGATGTGGAAATACAGGAGTGAAAGTCAAGGGCGCCATTTCGATCCCAACCATTACCTCCAAGTTTCTCATCAGGAGATAGGATAATATTAAAGTCACCGCCGACAAGCCAAGGAATAGAATTGAATTCCGCTCCCATATCTACAAATTTAGCCCATAAATCTTGACGATCATAAGCGTCACAGCAAGCATAAACGCGTGTGATAATAACCGGAGCAGCCTATTGACAATGCTTGAGTAGAAGAGTGAGGTGCTGTTTAGCTTCATGAAGAAGAGAGCAAGTGTAGCTAGCTTTAATGAAAAGCCAAATAGAACTAGAAGGGTTAGAGAAACAAAAACAAAATTTTAAACGTTTAGCAACACGAAATAATTGACCTGAATCAAGCATAGGTTCAGAAATGGAAAGAAAGGTAATGTTATGAAGTTTAATAAGTCGCTTTAAACGACCAATCGAAGAATCATTACCAATGCCCCGAATGTTCCAAAATAAGAGATTAGCAGCCATGAGAATTGATGAGAGAAGTCTGTGCTTTGGATCTTTTCGTAACAGTTGGCATAGGAAGAGGATGTTTCTTTTTGTTGGTGCCCTTTGGAACAGGAATGGAAGAATCCAGATTGAGTTTATCCATAAGCTGAGGATCTGTGACATTGGCAGCATTACACGGGTCATCATGAACAAAATCGTCATTGATATCTTCATCAGAATCCACACAAGTAGTATCGTTTTCCACACTAAGGACGGTAAAACGATTAGGAGATAGAACTGGGGCTACTGGATCGGGAGATTTAGTAATGGATTCTAATGAGGGCCGGCCATGCGAAAACTTCCCGATTAAGGCATTATTGAAAGGCTTTGCAAGAGCATTAATCACGTTCGCCGTCAACTTAAGAGAGGGTTCACCTTTGTAGGAGGAAGGTGGTATGATAAATGCAGGCGGATTAGGGTTTGGAGAAGAGGCTAAGACGGAAGCAAAGGATTTAGGAGAAGAGGGATTATGAGAATCTGGAAGGGCTGGAGGTGTAGGATCCACCATGAATCCAACAAAGAAGATCTAAGGTAAAACCCTAGGCAAAAACGGGAGGAGGAAATCCATTTCTCGTTAGCTTGAATTACGTGCAATGCTAGCATTTCTCCCCTTGTTGAAGGCTTGTTTGGTTTGCGAGAGAGTCTAGATGTGTATGAGAGATCACATTAAGACCAAATACTTTTAAGAGATTCCATATAGCTGTTGACTTGCTAAAGTCACAAGTCGTAACTCGACAATGGTCGAAATGCGACGCGATTGAGAGTTTACTAGCGTTTTGTGTTCCTGACCTCGTTTTGGTCCTAGATCTTTACATGATGATTGAATAATATGTTTAGATGTATTATACTTCTAGTTGGAGGTATTCCTTAAGTCTTATGAGGTTTTAACGCTTCGAGGATAACAATTCTTCTTATCGCGTAGTTCGAGATCGAGCCGGGTAATCGTCTTGACTTTCAGGAGTTCTTTTTTCCTATCTATTATTCATCATCTGAGAGTCATTCAGGCCTATTCTATATCCCTTTGAATTGTTAATAATCTTGGGTTGTTGCCCATCGGTTTGTGGTTTCATTCGACGTTTCGTTAGCGAGTTGTTACACCTTGCTTCGATTTCGCTCCGGGTTGTTTCAGGAGTGTTCTGTTTGAGTTCTTAGCTATCTTTGAGTTTAGTTTGAACCTTGGATGCTTTGGTTATAGATTAGAGTCCTTTAAGATTGAATTCTAGACCTCTTTTGGCATTGGAGGACTCGAAGATGCAAGGGGGAGAGACCTAGGCCGAGCAAGTAAGCAAGGAAATTGAAGATTGCTTATTTTTTGGAGGAAGCGTTTGCATGGCTATGCCGCCATGTGAGCGTATTGCTGCTTGTCCCTGTTATGGGATTTTTCACTTGTTTTGGCAATTGGTCTAACCTAGCCCTACCCAAACCCATTCTAACCAACTCCTAAACCTTCCTAACTATCTTAGGATATATCCTAAACATCTAATTGAGTTTTAGAGGGGATTAATGGGGGTTAATCAAAGGGAAACAACCACATCAATTTAAAACCTAACCCACTTACTTTCTAACCTATATGGACGACACACACCGCACTTAACTTATCATATTCAGCCTTCACTTCTAAAAAACATGGGAGAGCCTCTTGAGAGCTGAAGAGAAAGTCTTCTAGGGTTCTTGAGTGTTCATCCATGGATCCCAAATCTTGAGAGCTTCATTTCCCAAACCAAGTCATAGAATTGAAGAGGAGGTTGAGGAGAACATTTCCCACCAATTGGAATTTCGTATTGGTTGCTTGAAGGGGTTGATTTTAGGTAAGTTACTACACCTCATTCTCTTTGTTTTTTCCCCCATTGACCCTAGGGAAAACAACCTTGGTGCTATGTGAGGTCAATGGGTGCATTCTATGGCTTTTTAGACATGCTATGAACCCTAAATGCCTAAATGATGATTTTGGTTGGATGAACTTGCTTGAGACCATGATTAGTATGATATTCATGTGCAGAGTAGAATGTTAATCCATTCTATATGATTTATTCAAGCCTTGAGAAAATTATTGGTGAAGTGACTTAAATGGGTTTATGCATAAAATGTGATTTTGCTCTATGTTTCCTATCTAAGTGTTTTGTTGGGATTCTATTGGTTTAATGATCTTGGAAAAATTGTCAATGATGTTAGTTATGAATATAGAAGGGTATTGTGGCCAATGGCTTCTAAGCCCTAATTTTTGTAAAGTGTAGATTAGACTCAACGGAGTCATTATAAGTTTGATAATGTGCTAAACGAACTTGGGTTGAAATCCTACGACGATTGGGTTTCGTTTGATTAATGTTGTGAAATGCATAGTCTCCAAACTTAAAATGGAATTATGATTATGATGAGCTTTATGGATTTTTAGGCTTGGGAATCAAGCCCGAATGAGTTTTGGAATTTTGTTGTGAATTCGAATGAAATGTTAAGGTGTGGATTTATGAGACACATAAAGAATGAAATGTAGTATTAAGACTCAATGGAGTCATTATAAGGCCAATAATATGATAATCTGCCTTGGGTTGAAACCCTACGATGTTTGGATCTTGGGGGATTATCTCTGTACGCACCGAGTATCTTGTTTTGTGTCCATTGAGACACTCATGTTATAGAGACTCATTGGAAATATATTTTGAGCGTGCTTGTTAGAGCACGGAACATTAGAGACCAACTTATGGCCTCAAGTATATTTAAGAGACAATAAATGGAAGAATTCTCTCTTTAAGGAATTTGGTCGCATGCACATAAAAGCACTTGCGAAGAAGTGACTACGGAGTAGTCATGATATTCTTGAGTATGGTATTGGAGATGTCGATTATACGACGATTAGGACTATGATTGAGTCCGATGTGCTTTAATTGAAAACTAAATACTAATTCTTGAAATATGGATATTCTTAGGCTAATTTAATAGTCTTTGGTTTGATCTTTGGTAGAGGATTATTGTAGACCTCACACTATTACTTATTGAGCTTATATGTTATTCTTGATTTGGGTGATGAATTGAGGAATAATGAGTACCTCAATATGTGGTTCTTGAACTAAACTTGTGAGTTAGTTGAACATGTTGTTTATATGAAAATATGTGCATTGTTCATTGGATTTTGTAGAGCATTATGTCCTACTTGATTATATGCAAATAAGTGCATTGTTATGGGAGTTGGTAGAGCATTATGTCCTACATGATTTGATGAGCCCGATATTAATGAACTTGGTCTCATTTGGTTTATGCAAGTAACTACCTACTTGAGCATTTTGGTTTGAGTCTAGCTGGTGGTTTGCTCGTAGTGTCGGCAATGGGACGATTCACAGCCTTTGGGAACATTCGCTATGAATCATTGCATTGGTTCCCTTTCTCCTCACTATTTGGCCAATAGTGGGATGTGGTCTCGAGTTAGAGCCATCTAGCCTGATTTCGATCTCCCATTTCTCATCCGGGGATTGGATGAATGTAACGAGTACTCATTAAGGGAAACTGATGAGATGTGATCATTTGAGGATGAAACCATAGGTATGATCGGTTGGGTGTTGAAGCCGAGTTTTGGTTTGAGGATGAATCCCATGGTAAGTTTGGTTGGGCATTGGACCCGGATTTTGGTTGTAACAATTTGATTTACGTTTCTTGTTACACATGTTTATTTATGAGCATTTATATGAAAGCCTTTATGCTATGTGGTTTATGTGAGATTTTGTGCTTTGGTAATTAAGTACATGTTTATTATTGGTATACTAGTATGATACCATGATTCTTATATGCTTGTGCATTATGTCATGCCATGACATAATATGCCATACAGTTGCATTTAGTAACTTACTGAGTCATTATGACTCACTCCGTGGGGTTTTTTTCCCTAGTGTGTGCAGTGATCCTGTTAGTATGTGTGGCGACTTCGGATAGCGATTTCTAACAGGTGGTCTTCCGGGCAATAAGCTTGGAGTTATTATTATTATTGTTATTAATTATTTGTGAGACACGGATGTAAAGTTATGTAGACTTTACTTGGGTAGATTATGTTAGTATTTTATTGTTGTGTTATAGAGTAATTATGTATCCATTTTTCCTTTCTTAGCTTCAAAAATTCTCTCTCTAAAAATTCTCTCTAGGGTTTTGTCTTCTCTTCCTCATGGCGGCTGCTGCCAGCTTCCTCGGCTCCTCGACGTTCCGTTCTGGCGTTCCGTTCGGTCGAACCCTCCTTCATCCACAACGGCTGCGACTATTCCTATACGTACTTATGCGAATGTTACTGGACAACCAAGGACGAACCCTAATGTTAACCCTAACTCTCCTCCCATTCTTCAGGAAATTCCCCTCGCTCCTCGTCAACCTTCCTCTATTGCTAATGAACCGGCTTGTGTTTTTACACCACTGGAAGTAGAATTGTCTGAGCGGTTGCTCAACAACACTATCATACTGAAATTCTCGGCAGGCAGACCCTCGACTTATGCGATTCAGGATGAGATTTCTAAGAACTGGAATTTGTGTGGCCCCTTTGTTGTCGGTCTCTTAGACCCGCGGCATGTTATGGTTCATTTATCATCCAATGAGGATTTGATTCGCGCTTTATCTCGGGAGTCTCACATGATTCAAACTTCTATGTTTAGGTCTTTCCGGTGGACTTCTGATTTTGCCTTCAAAAAAGACTGTACAAGGGTTGCTGTATGGGTCAAGATGCATAGGCTCCCTTTAAATTTTTTTAATCCTTCTTTTCTACAAAGCATTGGAAATTCGTTTGGCCACTTTCTTCGGCGGATGAAAAAACTCTCGCGTTAACTTAGGCCAATGTTTGCCGAATTTGTGTAGAAGTTGATGTGGTGAATCTCTTCCCTCGAGAGTCGGATAGGTGTGGGAAAGATAATGGTTTTGGCAACCTCTGGATTTCGAGGGGAATATTAACTATTGTGTTGGCTGTGGATTGTTAGGTCATATCAAGGAATTCTGCCGTAAAGGACAGCGTCAAGGGAATGCTTATGGGAAAGGGATGCCTCAAGCGATGATTCTTAGGTAGGTGCCACCGAGACACGATTAATCTGAGATGTTAATGTTAACATTAATAAGGAGGTCTACTGCCGCTAAAAACCTAATCAGAAAACTAATAAGGGTTCCAATGTTGTCCGTGATGGAGTTAATGCGGGTTTCATACCTGTACAAGGCACTGGTAAAGATAAGGTTCCCTATGAGTCTAATAATAAAGATTCTAGTGCTGGCAGAGAAGGTAACAATATCAATCAAGCTATCAATGCAACTGATCGGGTGAACATGAGCAAACCGACACAGTGGCTTCCCAAATCGGCTAAGGATAATATTCTAAGGGTTCTACTTCTTCGGCTAAAGATTTGAAGGGGCAATCAATAGAGGTTGAGATCATTGATGTAGTGGACAATGATAATGTAACGGACCTATTAAGGGGCCAACCTTCTTCTCGTCCAAAGAACCATCCATCTAAAGAAGCAAAACCGGTGGCGCAGGTTTCGACATCAAATGCTTTTGATGTTCTAGCTAATATTAGTGACGATCCAGGTTGATGAGGACCATGTGGTCTCTAGTGGGCGAGAATATTCATTTGACTTCTCAATCAATTGGTGTACAAGAGGACTACCATGCTTGGCCGCTTAGCTGGAAACTCTTTGGCCGACCACTCATAATGAATCATTGATCATTCATCGTAGAGTTAGATCTGTGGAAGGGATTGATATGTCGGGGTTCCTATGACATACCTTTGGATGCTTTTGTTATGGATTATGATATCCACACTTGTTTCTCCTAAGCCGATTTTATGAAGTTTTGTGACTCTACCAAGGCTAAACTCACGAGGAACAAATCTGTTAGAGTTACTAGAGGTCAGCTGCTGCAAAAGCCGAACTACGATTCCTCAATAGTTTATTTTTATGACGATTCTCCTTTGGAATGTGAGGGTGTGTGTAACAAAAGACTATGGATCAGCTTTGCTTATTTAAGCGGCAATATTTTTACTAGTATGTGTGTTATTTTAGAACCTAAAGGTTCGGTGATCGTATAGACAAGTTGGCCTCGTCGGTTGGGATACTCTAATAATCTTCATGCTAATCCGACCAATAGTCACATATGGATTCTTTGGGATAATAGTATGGTTTTTCGTTAGTAAGGCTGCGTCCAATCAATTCATCACATTGAATATTACTTTTGGTCTTGATGTATCTTTTGTTGCCTCCTTTGTTTACGCAAAATGCACTCGGGAAGAAGCGAAGAGTTATGGGTGACCTTGTTTCTTACTCTACTGATTTGCGGCCTGGATGGTTGGGGGGGATTTTAATGCAGTGTCTCATCATCCTGGAGAAAATTGGTGGTGGCCTATGTGATGTTAATTGTATGGCGATTTTAATTCTTTTATGCTTCAAAATTTGGATTGGATGATGCGGTTATGAGGCGGCCGCTTTCGTGGTGTAATAATCATGAAAATGGTGGTCGTATTTGGAAACGTTTAGATCGTGTTTTAATCAATGGGAGTTACAAGCAGCTCGCCTAGTATTAAGTGCAACATCTAATATCTTGACTTGGACCATGTTCCTTTCTTGGTTAGTATTCGGGAAGAGGTTAGCGGCGTGGGATGTTTCGATTTCGTGGTTTGGCTAGACCATCAGATTTTTTGGCCTTTGTTCAAACCCAATGGTCTCGGCCAGCCTTGGGTGCTCCTCTTGATGTCTTGTTTAAGTAGAGATTACTGATGCTTAGGACAATGCTAAAATCGTGGAATTGGAACGTTTTTGGTCACGTGCAACGTAAACTTGCTGCTCAAACCGATCTTATCATTAGTTTGGAGCATGACTTGCAACAAGTTAAACAACATTAGGATGTATGCTTATGGAAGCAAAGTCGATTTCTAACGCTTGGTCGATGGGATGCCGAATTGCTAAGGTGAAAGCTCGACAATGTTGGCGGAGGAGGAGACCGAATAAAGGTATATTTTCATGCTAGCATCAAGGATCGCTCGCCGTAATAGAGTTCGTCGCGCTTGATGATGGATCCTATAGGATGATGCCAACATAGTTGGTCAATTGCAAGAAGCTACTTTTTCGGATTTGTTCTCTTCGAAACCTGTGGTGGATAATTCTTTGTTCCAAGACTTCCCTTCTAGAGCTGAGTGCAGATAATGAATCTCTTCACAGATTCCCTGAGTCTCAAATTTGGGAGGTCGTTAGACTCTAAATCCTAATAGAAGCCCTGTCCAGTCCCGATGGTTATACAAAGTTGGTTCTTTCAAGGTTGCCGGAGATTGTGAAAGATGATGTTATTAATTTTTTGGGTAGCTTTCCTCGAGGTATTGCATCTACTTCATTGATTTTAATTCCAAAAATTGATAACTCGAGGTTTTGGGAGATCTTCGGCCGATTAGTCTATGCAATTTTGTTTGCAAAATTATTTCTGCGGTTTATGCTTCTCGGCTTGCTAATTTGCTTCCTAAGTTGATTTCCATGGAGCAGCCCGGGTTTTGTTAAAAACCGTAATATTCAAGAAAATATTCGCTAGCTAAGAATTGGTTTCCGATGTTAACTGAAG
>JABEVN020002448.1:0-21414 GCA_013146195.2 Codonopsis lanceolata
CACAAGTTAGAGTGTCAAGTCTCACGATCAATAGAAGAAACATTTACCTCATTCATTTTACTTGGAACCTCAGGTGCCTTGTCAAATTGAGCATTTTCGGCCATATCATTAATTAATCGCTTAGCTTCCTCAATGTATTGTTCATGAAAGCTCCCCACTCGCGGCATCAATCATGTTCCTATCCGCAATTAATAAACCTTCATAAAAATATTGGATTAGCGATCGTTAGTGCCGAGGACAACTCCTCGCACACAATTGTTTAAATCGCTCCCAATATTCGTACAAAGTTTCTCCCACAAATTGCCTTATTCCGCAAATGTCTTTACTTAATATTTGTCGCTTGAAGCGTGGGAAAAATCGCCTCCAAACTTCTTCTTCATTTCAAAGCCATGTACTTATTGCTCGGATGTAACATCAATCCTTTGCTTTGTCCGCCAATGAAAAGAAAGGAAAAGCCCTCAATTTCATGTTATCTTCAGTCATTCCTTGCGGCCTTTGACTCGAACATGCTAGATGAAAAGCCATCGATGCTTTTCTGTGAGGATCTTCACCCGTCAATCCATGAAACTTGGGTAGCAATTGGATCAGAACATGTTTGAGTTCAAATGGAGCATTTACTTCCTGAAAGGTGATACGAGGGGTGGGCGATTCACGTCCGGTGTAGCCATTTCCTTCAAAGTTCGATGAGGTCTCGCCATTTCGGCTAGGGGTCCAACTTCCTCAACCGACTTCCTCTTGTTCTTCCTTCACTTGCTCTCCTTCTTCCAGCTCTTCGTCACTTGAATCACTCGAACTAGCCGGTTCAAATGTCGACTTGAACCCCTACGAAGAACTATCTTTTGTCGAGCTTAGTTTGTTTTGTTAATCTTCTTCTTGTCTTCTCAATCTCCGGATCATAAATCAATTTTCCTGCACGAGAAGATCGAAGCATAAAAAGAAACAAAACAACAATAAATTTCTAACGAAGAAATAAATATCGCCCCCCAACGCTCGGCCCCAAAATTTGACAGTGTTAAATCGCAAAATTATTCACCTACTTCCCTAATAACGAGTATAAGGTAAGTCGGGATCGTATCCGCAGGGAACGTCGAAATTATTCCTTTTTAGAATTTTATTGAAATGATAGAACACAACTTGGATTTTAAATTAACTAAAAATTAATTTTAAAGACTGATTAACTAAAAATAAACAACTTTAATTAAGCTATCAGAATAATTCTTAATTTAGATCAATAAAATTAAAATCCAGCCAATGAACAAATTTCGTCTCGCATTTTATTTCTGATCATCGATGCAAAGATATCTTGTAGGATTTCAAATAAACCGGTTAAAAGTGTCGACAAACGCCTAACACTCAATCTCTCCTTACCGTATTGATAATCAAGAGACGCTCGTTAATTACCGTCTAACCGAGTTACAACCTCCGAGACGCTCATAAGATTTAATAACTCGGTTGCATTAAGAAGCGAGAGACCCGATTCAAAGCCACGCATATTAAAGCAATAACATGTAACAATGATTATCCGTTCCCGTAATACGGTCCGATTATGCTTGTGATGCCTAAAAGGTGTATTACTTGCCACTTTGTTAAGGCCGAGGACAATTACGGATCAACGGTGTTAACTAGCTTAAGAATATTATGCTAATTAATATTCTGGCCATTAAACATTAATGAGACACAATATTCTTCCTACGTGTAAAACAGAGAACAAATAAATATTCAAAACCCACACAAGAATTAGATCAATTAGATCTCACAGAAATAAAAAGCTTGAGACTTAATCTCTCATTGACTGGAAAAAGAACCTTAGCTAATAAACATAATTAAAATCAACTTACAAGAAAAACCAAATTACTTGTTCCCAGCAGATAATGAATCTCAAAGAAGAACACTAGTTCTTTACACTTTGCTCCTCACAATTGTTTCTCACTCTCTATCTCCCAAGTTACTCACTGAATAATCTCCCCTCTCCTTGGCCGAATTCCCCCCCCCAACTCTGTTCAGAAATACATCAATAAATATCACTCTCCTTGCCCACTAACACCACTACTTGGTAGTTTTAAAACTACCGGTAACTTCTAAAAACCGCCCACTACTTGCAAATCAGTATTTCATTTAATACATAAACTGAATTAGACAGAAATAACAGTATTTTCTAACTGTCCAACAGGTCTGCTCGAAAATTCAGTAACTAGCTAACAGCTCAGCTCCGAAATGTGAATATCACGTGCCCATGTGACATCCCAAGTTTTCCCTCTTTGCCTGAAATCCAACACTTTCCTCTTTTGCAGCTGCCTTTGCACCTACATCATAATCAGCACAAAAACCAACCAAAAGTGTAATATTTTGCTCTAAAATAAATCATAAAACCAGCTAATTCTATCACACTTTTGGGCTACCATCAGCAAGCCATAACCGCAGCTGGATCAGGATGCATTGCTGCTCTATCAGTGCAGAGATATCTTACCAGCAATAATCTCCCTGTTGAATTTCACCAGGTATTGACTTTTGATTTTCTTTTGTTTCATCTCTTTCTTGTTGCTGCTACCTAAGTTTGAGTTGTGTGAATGTTATTAGTCTGGTGCTATGAGATGCAAAAAAGACGGAGAGCTCATTGTCAGCAGTCCAAACCAATAAAGGGCATGCGTCCTGCTAAGTAGTTTTAACTATTTTTGCCTGCTGAAGTAATCATGCTCTTTGAAGTAGGCCACATAACACACTAATATTCATGCAAAAGTCAGATTAACAAAATCAATTTTCTAAATTATGATTTTATGCACAACTTATAAAAGTAAGGATATGATTATCATCATATCTTGTTCATGTGTAAGCTGATTGCATCTACTAGGGTTTACTATAATAAGTAAGAAGCTGCATATAGTTGACTACGCAAAGATGGCATCTCGACTGCTTTAGAGTTAACCAGATGACTTTTGGCAGAAGATGAGGTCTTTTTAGTCAATTTTAGATTTCGGAGATTGGATTGCCTGCTTTGAAGTTGACTCTGACCCTATTGGGTTTGGTTTAATTTGCCTCTCTCTATTTGCATCGACATCAATTTTTACATGGAAAAGAGCCGAGTTTATGATCTTCCTCCATCCAGTTATCCAGCCTGATAAACTCCTTTACTTGTTAGTTAGCATTTCATGGTCTTGTTGCAACTCAGAGTAGCCACGCTACAGCCCTGCCATTTTTGTTTTTACTTGCTCTAGGTCTGAGTTATCACCATTTGATGTACAATAATATGATTATGGACCAACTGTGCTAGATTATATATGGACACGAAATTAGGTTCTAAGAAATGAATGTGCACTTCTTGCATCTCATAAGTGTTCCTTTTTGGATGATGTGAAATTTATAAGCATTCGTTAGTAATACTCTCCATGCTGAATATCTTGGATGTTTTCATGGTGCATCCAAATTATGCTTACCTGCTTATGATTCTTACTTAATTTTCTTAAATGTTGTGACATACTCTCACTTAATTGCTTCTGTACAGGTGAGTAAAGAAGTGAATGATATGGAACTTAGGGAGCCCACCAGTCTACAATCCGCAACTTGCTCAGTTACCCGGTTGACCCTCTCAGTTACTTGCTCAGCCCCTTAGTGGATTTTCTCCATAGTTTGGTCAACCATCAAGTGGATTATCTCATCAAGTTGCGCAGCCCGCTATGGGAGTCTCTCCTAGTGGATTCTCTCAGTTTACTACCCAACTGCTTGGTGGATTCTCTCAGTTGTTAGCTCAGCCATTCTCTCGTGTCATTGCTAATGAGTTTTCTACACCACCAAATGCTTTGTCTCCACATTCTGGTCCAGATTTAGGATAATTATGCTTAGTATATAGCATATACTGTATAGTACTTTAGTAGTTGTTGTGTTGCTGCCATATTTTGGCGCTGTTTGGGTGATGTTTTGGTGCAGTTTTAATGCAGTTTTCAGTGCTGTTTTGCTGCTGTTGTTTAGGTGCTGTTGTTTAGGTGCTGTTGTGGTGCAGTTTTGGCGCTGTTTGGGTGATGTTTTAGTGTAGTTTTAGTGAAGTTTTTGGTGCTGTTTTGCTGTTGTTGTTTGGGTGCTATTTGGGTGTTGTTTTGGTGCAGTTGTGATGCAGTTTTGGGTGCTGTTTTGGCCCTGTTTTGGTGATGGTTGGGTGATGTTTGGATGCTGTTTTGGTGCAGTTTTTGGGTGATGTTTTGCTGTTTTATAGTGTTGTTATGCTACTGTTTTATAGTGTTGTTATGGTGGTATGATATTGAGTAACACTTTTAAATGATTTTATTTTACATGAACATTTGTTATTTCATTAAAATGATGAACATTTGTTATTTCATTGAAATGATGATTTTAATGTTAGTTAACTAGTTACAATTTTATTTTACAAGTAATTATGCTTTCATTTTTCGTCCCCGCCTAGGCGCTCTAAGCGTTTGGCCCTAGTCTGGCGCCTAGCGCCCACCTAGCGATTTTTAGAATCTTGATATTTACAAGTTATTGATGTTGTTCTTTATCCTACAGTGTAATGGATGATGAATTGGAGCATTCGGTTAAGATGGTGAAAGAATTTGAAAAGCAAAACGATGATAACTCAAGTAATAATGATAGTGAAGATGAAGACGATTATCTCCAAGACTTTCTTGATCGTATAATGATTAACTATTCAGAAGATAGAGAAATATTCACGGTTGTTGAAGGTATGACAGATTATTACATCAAACATTTGCATAAACAATCCTTTAGGAATTCATCCATAACTGGACAAGATTGGGTGGATGAAAAACTTGGTGGTAGTGCTAGAGTGTGTCAAGAAAACTTACGTATGTTGCCGCATGTTTTTTAGAATTTGTACAACACTTTAAAGACTACCTATGGTTTGAAATCCACTAGTTATTCAACTACAGAGGAAAAAGTTGCCTTTTTTTTGTACATCGTGGGGCAAGGGGCAACAAATAGACAAGCCCAAGATATATTTCAACATTCAGGGTGGACGATTGGCAAACATTTCTATGATGTCCTTAATATGGTAATCAGGATGTCGGTTGATTACATCAAACCAAATGAAGAATTAGGTGCTCAAGTTCATCCACACATAAGGAGAAATTTCAAATATCATATCTTTGAGGTAATGAATATTAATTAATTTATAAATGCAATCATTTTAAAATATTTGAAGTAATTAGATCAATTATTGTACATAATTGTATAGGTGCAATTGATGGAACTCATGTACGTGATGTACCACCTAAAGAAAACACAACTGCATACAAATGGAGAAAAGGATATGTCACACAAAATATTTTGGCGGTGTGCGATTTTGATATGTGCTTCACATATGTTTGGGCTGACTGGGAAAGGATCGCTCATGATTCTTGGATCTTTGAGCTTGCTAGAGCAAGAAAAGAGCTAAAGTTTCCAAATCCTCCTGATGGTATTTTATCGTTTCTACAATATTAGTTAGTTGCATGTTTTCAAGTAAATATTGATGTTTAATGCTAAATTTGTAGGAAAATGTTACCTTGTCGATAGTGGATACTCAAATATAAAAGGTTTTCTTACACCTTATAAAAATGTGGGGTATCACCTACCTGACTTTTGAAGGGGTTCGAGAGCATCTCAACATCCAAGGAATAGGAAAGAAAAATTTAACAAAGCACACTCATCTTTAAGAAGTGTTATTGAAAGGTCTTTTGGTGTTTGGAAGACAATATTTAAAATTTTGAAGGTTATGTCAACATTCCCTTTCAAGACACAAGTGCTAATTGTGGTTGCAACCATGACAATACACAATTTCATTCGACGTGAGACACGCTAAATATTTCGTCACTATGAAAAAGATTGTACATGTGATGATAATGATGATAGTGATGCTGAACAAGATGTAAATCACAATTTAAATGGAGAGCATGAAGTCCATGAATCGAGCAATCGTAGAGAAGAAAATCATATGATGGATGCTTTTCGGCAATCCTTGTTGGAATCTATTTGTAATAGTTTTTATTGGACTTAATTTGAGATATTATTAATTTGGACAACTCTTCTTTAATTTTGGTTGGAATTATTGAAAAATTTACTTCATCTTTATTTTAAATATGTATTTTGGACTAAATAAGTATGTTTAGATATTTTTAAAATTATACTTGATATTTTAATTTTAATTTATATTAGTGTTATGAAATAAATACTTCTATTGATATATATACATATGTGTGTATGTATGTATATATATATACATACATATATATATATATGTATGTATATGAAAGTATATCTATAAAATTAGAAGTAAGACATTGTTTAAGAAAGGGTAAAATCGTCATTTTGACAAATACTCAGATTTATGAAAATAGCGTTTTGAAAATGTATCCCAAATGCATTTGTAAGAAAAACGTTGCGTTTTAAAAACGTTGTACCAAACAAGCCCTCAAAGTGCTAACGTAGACAAAAATTAGCAAGATGGATGTACAAATGTATGATGTTGCGGAGAAGGATGAAAAAGAAAAAGAGAACTGGAAAACTTCTAAATTCATGAAAATTTTATATTATTAGTATTTTTTCTTATTGGGGGTTAAAATGGAACCTTTAATTTCCTGAATATGATTTTCAAAGCTATAGAGAATTGAATACCAACTTGACATCTGCAAAGGTCAAAAACAGCCAAAAAAATATGCGTTTCTCCTTTGTAATATCTTCACTTACTTTGGTCAAAAGAATGATTTATTTCCCTTTTTCCAAATACCGATTTCCTTGTTTGATTAATGACTTTCATGAGAAAGATGATGCAGATTCATACCAAACAGAGATAGAGTGGTAGGAAGATTGTAAAGCCACAGAAGATATCTGACTATCTGAGGACCAGAAGCTTTGATTAAAGCCAGTTTCTACAAGGTTTGCTTGGTCGTGACTCGTGAGCAAATCGAGCTTCCCAAATCCTTATCAGTACCGTGAGACACAATTAAGCTGCAATCTATTCACCAAGTATAACTATGTGTCAGGATCACGATAATCTTCGTCAGTTAAGATTCAATCTATTATCTGTCTGATAACGACTGTATCAAATAATCTCAATGGTAATATGGTATAACAAGGCAAGATTTATCGTTGCTCAATGCAATAAAATTTCAAACGTTCATCATTAGGAACCATCTCAAGTGAAAAACTAATCACATCCATTTGTTTCAAATTATACCTCTTCGTATTTCTGTGGGGATGATGACAGCAGTTGGGTTCTAGCAAGCAGATGGTTCAACTTGACTGAGCATAATCAATCAACCGAATCTGAAATTTGACCCTTTTAACCCAAGAGGTACGATTCCATGGAGATAATCTCAGCTTTACCATGACCCATTTAAGTCTCTTGGTTGGATTAAATTCCGTTGAGATCAATAGCATGACTGCTAGAACTTAACCATTTCACAAGATGGGTAAGCACATCATATTTACTTTGATGAAAGGTGCATCTAAAGATAACTATTCCATTATTCTCGGCTCTTTTGGCTAATAACCAGCACCGTGTAGACTTCCCACCAACAATGAAAAAACCTTGTCGTCACGCGGAAGTCCAGCCTCTACCATCTCATCATACAACTTAAAAGCTTCATCTGATCTTCCTACCTTCGATAAGCCAGATATCATTGCTGTGTAAGTTATTGTATTCCTAACCAAACCTTTGCTAGTCATTTCTTCGAACAATTTCATTCCCTCATCTATCTTTCCAGATATACATTCTCCATGCACAAGTGTGGTGTATGTGTAAACATCAGGCTCAATCCCCTTACATTCCATTTCATTCTTTAGGTTATGAGCTTCCTTCATTAATGCCTTCTTGCAATAGCCGTCTATTAGGGTATTGTATGTCACAATATTAGGCTTCACTCCCTTACTCTCCATCTCCCTAAACATCCTTTCGGCTTCAATGACATTTCCTTGCTTGCAAAGTATATCTATCAACGCTGAGAGTAACTATGTTTGGAGCAACGCCTCTATCTACCATTGAAGATAGCAATGTCTGCGCCTCCTCTAGCCGATTCAATTTACACAACCCGATAGATATTATATTATAACCATACACATCAGGCTCAACTCCTTCCCTTTCCATGGCACTCTGAACCCTCCTTGCCTCATCGACCATCCCTCTCTTACAATATCCATTCATTAAAGTGTTAAATATAACCTGATTCACAACAACTCCTTTCCTTCGCATCTCATTCAACAAATTTTCCGCTGCCTCCATTTGCCCCACTTTGCAAACACCATTAATCAAGGCTCCATAAGTGCGGCTACTTGGAACAAGCCCTCTCTCAGACATTTCATCAAACAACAAGAAAGCCTTTTTCATATTCCCCAACAGACAATTCCTATTAATCATGGATGTATAAACAGGAGCATCACCCTGAATCCCCCTGTCAAGCATTTCCTCAAACAACTTGTCTGCTTCATCAATCTTGCCTAACTGCAATGACCAGTCAATCAAAAGAGTATACGTCACCACATTTGCTGCCACACCGTTCTTCTTCATTGAACTCAAAACTTCTTTGGCTCCATCAAAATCGCATTTTTTCAGATAAGCATTAATCAACGAATTATATGTATATTCATTCAGCTTAAACCCTCTCCCAACCAATCCATCAATCAAATCCCGAGCCTTATCAACCTTTCCAACTTTACACATCCCACCAACCACCACACTCACAGAATAAACCGTGATTTGAACACCTGACTGGACCATTTCCATATAAAACTGAAACATTAATTCAAACTGATCACATTTCTTAACAGCAAGCAAGAAAACCATACAAACCCTCTCATCAATCACAAACCCATTATCTCTCATGTAATAAAAAATCTCCAAACACTCTTCAAACATCTTATTATCGGCATAAACCCTAAACAGATTATCAAACAGCTTAGAGGCAGTCTTGGGTTCATTACAAATTTGCTTTACCAAAGACAAGATTTTGTTAACAGGGTGTTTGAGATTGGGATCATTGCTGGAAGTAAACTGGTTTAGTACATTCTCAGCCTGCACAAAATCTCGGGTTCCGGTTAGGCGGTAGGCTAGTGTAATGTGGGATTCAAGATTGAGTATTTGGGAGGAGAGTGATGGGTATGATTGGAGATAGTTGAAGAAATGGAAGCAAGATTGAGGTGGGAGAAGTGGGTTTGAGAAAATGAGGTGGATTATGTTGGGATCGAGAATCGAAATTAGGGAAGGAGGAATATGGTAGGGTTTTGGCGGGTTCATGATTAAGGTTTCGGAAATGAGATTGGCAATTTTTTGGTCAGATTGTGAAGTTGGGTTTTGGAGGATGATATTCTTGAGTGTCTTGAATAGGTGTTGATTCGACATATGGATGGTAAGAGAGCTACTCAAGTGAAGGAAGTAGGAACTGGTTGAAATTTTGGGAAAATGGAGTTTTGTTGGATGAGCTGCGCACTTCTTGTTTCCGCCAAAAGTCGGTAGGACTAGACACGGTTGTTTGATTTGTGGTGAGAGCTAGACTGCATTACTCTTTTCTGTTTTCAGTTTTCACTGGGTATGAGTTGCCAGAAATCGTGAGAAGAGGCTCGTTTGTTTTAGGAAAACATCACATATTTTTTCACAACCCGTAAATGTTAAATACCACCCCACCGTTTACCAAACTGACCTCCTACAAATTTAGTGCTTGTTTGGTAGAGCGTTTTGGTCAAAACACTGGTAAAAAACGCAGCGTTTTCTCTTTAAAAGTGTTTTAATGCATTGTTTTAAAACGCAACGTTTTAAAAACGTGGAGCGTTTTAAAACACTCCAATTTGTAGCGTTTTAAAAATATGCTACGTTTTCAACTAGTCTGTTTATGAAAAATAGCGTTTTGAAATAATTTTCCAAACGTGTTTACAAAAATAAAACTGCGTTTTCAAAACGCTGCACCAAACGAGCCATTAAATTTAAAAAAAAAACTTTTGTCTAGTTACTAAACTGCCCTATTGAAAATAAAAATAATAATATATTTTTCATTTTGGAGAAAATCTTGAAGAGAAAAAAAAATATTTTTCATTTTGGGGAAAAGCTTGAAGAGTAAAAAAATCTATTACTCTATCACAATATTGAAAAAGAATCGTCAACCATTATTCGGTAAAAATAAAAAAAAAATCGCCAGGAATGGAAAAAAATATTTTCCAGGATTTTTTTTATTTCCATAAAACAGTTGCCAGGAATTGAAAAAGAATTGTCATTCTTTATTCAGCAAAAATAAACAAAATATCAGGTTTTTTTTTATTTTTATAAAAAAACGTTAGATATTTTGGTTTTTTTAACAAAAGGGTCGCTTAGGGTTGGCGACCCTAAGCCCCTTCTGCGCAAAATCAGATGTCTATGGCAGAGAAGTCATATTATGAAATCCAGCAGAATCAGGATTTGATCCACCAAAATAGCAGCTCTTAGTGATCAAGGGAAACGAGATTGTTTAAGCGGAAAACCTTCAGGTGAACATAGAAGTGCTCTTCATCAAGCTCAGTCTTCTCTCTTAGCCTTCTCTCTTGGGGAGAGGTTAGGAAGGCTGCAAAAGGTTAAGGCTCCGTTTGTTTCACGATAATGATTTTCAGAAAATAATTTTTGAAAAATAATTTTTGGAAAATAAAAAAAGTTTTATTTTCAGGTGTTTGGTAAATCTTTTGAAAATATGCCGGAAAACATTTTTGGATGTTTGGAAAATACACGGAAAATGTTACAGAAAACAATATATGAATAAATATAAAAAATATATTCTAATATTAATGCACATATTGAATATAAAATAGTGTTGAAGTTTAAGTAGCTTTCTTTTAATAACCCTTAATTTATCATTAATGATGTCAAATCAATAAAGTCAATTTTTTTTTCAAGCTCACATTTTTTTTGATAATTGATATGAAAAATTGTTTTCAAAAATAAAATAAATAACGTTGAGTGAAATATTGTGCGTGCATGTAAATATGTGTAATTTTGGAAGGGCGCGGAGGAATGCTCGAACATTCGGAAAATGACTTACGGAAAAGCTTCATTTTTTGTTAACTTGGAAAAGTTTTTACGTTAACTACATTTTCCTAAGGTTACTAAACACCGGAAAATGAGGAAAGCGTTTTCCGGATATCATTTTCCGTGAAACAAATAGCGCCTAACTTGCCTTGGCTTTAAAAATTATTTTTAATATAGAAAAAAAGAAATATATATTGAGTACAACTCAATGTAGGTAATAATGTACTGTAAAAGAAAAATCAATATGAATGTTGTTATTCAGATCAGAACTCATTAAAAAATTTGTTGAATATGAGAATAAAAGTTTAGAGTTTATGGTTAATTGTAATGGAGAGTTTGAGATATATCAGTAGTTTAAGCTGATATAACTTTTTATAGGAGGATAAATTATTATTTAGAGTTTAGGGTTAATTGTAACTCCTTTTTATAAAAGGATTTATATATATATAATGACAGTTGTGATTTTAGCACTGTCAAATATAGTAGTTTTCCGTCTAAATCAGTTTGCCAAAAATAAAAAAACTTTTATTTATTCTACATAATTAATGTATTCACCAAAATTAAATGCATGCATCGGGAACACAAATCTATTTGTTCTAATTTAAAAGCTCATAATACACTTTCACTCCTTTGGAATCAGATTAATTGAATATTAAGAGTTTGATGCCTATGAATTTGAAATGGGAGCTGAAGGATTTCTTGATAGATGTCACCTCAAAAAGGGTTGGCCAACATAATTGCACACCTAATTTCATGTCCAACAACATCAAACTCATGTGTAAACTTTGGAGTTTATTATATCAGATTTGTTGAGATACGTGTCTGAAATTTTAATAAATACTTGTAATAAATAATTTTATTGACTTTATCTTCATAGATTTATCAGATCTTGAACATACAAGTATGCATCTTTCAAATCGTAAACAAATCGGAACAAGATAACTCCTTTATAACCTAAAATTAGTCGTGATGTAAAGAAATCCGACTTTTAAAATTTGTTTGTTTTCCTGGCTACGAAAATCAACTTTAAAGAAATACAATTTTCTTAAAACCATAAACAATTAAATTTTGTTTGAATCCAAGTAAAACAAGATTACTAACAGTATGGATTTTTCAACACAGGGTTCCTTGTGGAAAGCAAGTGTATGAACATTTATCATAAATGGTTAGAGGAAATGCATAGACGTTGAAGAGATTGGAGTAAGAATCAGTTAGGATTTGAAGTATGGGGAGAAGTTTGGGGAGGACAAGATGAATGAAGCTAGGGGCGGAAGAATTTATGTATGTAAAGAGTAGATACTAGATTTTCAATTTGAGCCAAATTGGACCGAGATTATTTAGGAAAAATTGCGGGCAAGTTCTATTTTCAAAGTTTTCAATCGTTTTACACTTTTATATTTTTTCATAACTAGAAAAAAGGTACTTCATGCATTGCAATGCACAATTTATCCGATTAAGCATCACGATGCATGATGTGTCTTTTTTCTAACAATGAAAAAATATAGGGTATAAAGCGGTTGAAAATAATCTAGAGGGGACACGGTTCATTACAAATTAGTACCATTTGGGGGACCATTTTAAATTTTTTTGAATGTTCGGGTTTTATATCGGCCCGTAAGTAATTGAATGTGACAGTAAAGGAAATTTTTTTACAATGTAGTAGTACTTTACGATGATATATCTGTAGACAACCCAATTTTATACCCTTGGTATGTAACATGGCATGAAATATCAAGACCTGTTAAAAAGCTAACGAATGTCAAGTTACAGGATCGAAAATGCAAAAAACAAAAGCAGGATGTGTAAAATAGTGAAATGCAGGGGGCCTAAGTGCCAAAAAGGACACCAGAAATGACCATAGGCGCCGCCCATGGTCATTCCTGGCACCGCGCCCAGTGTGGCTATGGGTGGCGCCCAACATTCCCTTTTCCCTTGTAGATGTTTGCCTTTGGTGCAATCTCTCAAGCGTGCGGTACAAATCGATGAAGCTCAGAAAAAGAAAACTTAACCACGAAGGAATCCTCTCTCCAGCCAATAAATAGAGGCATCCGGCTTGTGAAATTCAAACAGTTCACACACAATATTCACACACGGTTCATGTAATGAAAAAACACACTCAACGCGGTGAGTTCCTCCGAGAGTTCTGGATCTCCTCCTTCTTCGGGGAGTTCTTCAATGCGTTCTTCTTCAACTTCCTCTTCTTCATCTTGTTCCTCTTATGCCCCTTCTTCTTTTTGTTCTGGCTCTCCTCCTTCTTTGGGGTATTCTTCTTCAATGTGTTCCTCTTCAACATTCCAAAGTTTTTCAGTTTCAAGATCTGTGGGATGTAGGTCCTGATAAAATTTCAGCCAAAAAATATTGAGTAATGTAAGGATATATTATTTTGTTATGTAATAGGTTTTCAAATTGTACTAACTGACCTTTTTTTTTTCAAACCGGATAAAAAAATTATATCCTTGACTATGGGATATAATTTTGATAAGTCCCATTTTTCAAATCTTGAGAAACTTTTGTCTCCAGAAACTTTCAGAATGTTACATTTTTCACATAGCAGATACTACAAAAATACAAAAAAAATAATTAAAAGAATTGTATTAATAAATTACAATTAACAATTACACATCTATAAACATATTTGGAAAGTTTAAAACTTACTGCTAATAGAAGAACACATTTATCAGATAGCCTTCTTATAAGTTTTGCAAGCTGTCCAGCAAAACATCGACTATGTGTTTCGACCAGTTGTATATTAGCATACTTCCATAAAAAACTATACTAACATATTTCCATGATATATAAGAGGAAGTTGTTGGTACCAACAATGTTGCAAGAACAAGTAGCGTTGTTAAGCACACAACACAACTCACATCTTTTTTTGTTGTTGTTTTTTTACCATTGTCTATAGCTTGGTAAGTATCAACGTTGGGCTCAGTCGTATGTTTGCAGAAACAGTTGAGATTCTATCTTGAAAACACGTCTTTATAAAATCACTTCGTTGGAATTGAGGGTTAGTAATATTGATTTCTTTATCACCATCCTTTATTCCAAAAACCCACTTTGCGTCAATTGGCTTCAGCTGAACCTTATTCTTACCAAATTTGAAAAATTTCTTTCCTTTCTCAAGGATTTTATAATCTGGTTGATGGCTTCATCGTATTTCTTATATTTGTTGACTTCAACATTATCATTTCTCATCTCTTCAACTAAATACAAAAATGGTGTTTATTGTAATGCAGTTAACGGTTTCTTGGTAAAGGTAATTGTTTTCAATTACTTTTTTAGTAGTTGAATACTACATATATTTACAGGCCTTTTTGGTTGTATTTGTACATAAAATAATTAAATAAATAAATACTATTTTCAACTTTCTTTTTACATTTGAAAATTGAAACTTATTACTTCCTATATTAGACATAAAAACAATCATAATATAAAACAATTTATAAGGAAGTTGATAAAACAATCATAAAAACAATTATAATATAAAACAATCGTAATATAAACAATCATAAAAATGTTAATACATTTTTAGGTATTAGGGCACATGTAGCATCTTCAACTGTGTTTTTCTGTTTTATACTACCTCTAGGATCATTGTTTTTTGTTCGATTGCCTTCAACATGTTGATTGATTCGTGAACTATTTTTTGTAGCCATAATTTAGGTAATGTTGAGGGAAGAAGTAAGACTGATCTTTTCAAAAAATTTAGTGTTTGTAGTGAAAATGTGTGTGTCGTAATAGGTAATGTTTTTTTTCAAGTCCTGATGCCAGTCATTGGTATCTGAAAACATTAGCTCAATTTAAGTTGCATTTTTTTTCTTCTGATGACTGTGTTTGACATCGGTAAACGTTTAATCCATTTAACCATTAATATTTCCTGATGCCTAGCATTGGCATCAGAAAATTTGGTTCATTAAATTTTCATAGAGCCAAAATCCTTAGGCCTTGGTTTGGCATCAACAAAATACTGTACATTTTTCGGCCTTTTGTATTAGTATATACACGAATAAACATATTTAATGAACCCCCAAATACAATAAATATACATACACTACCAAATTTTAAAAATAGATTATTCAAAATCAGAATACCATTACTACATACGGAATTCGTAAAAAAAACGAGCCCTTCACATTAACGATATTTGGAAATGGAAACTCAAATTTTACTTGTTTCATCTTCACAACAACCAGAGAGAGCGAGTGGTGGAGAAGAGGACAAATATGGAAATGAAAATTCAAATTTTATCTGTTTCATCTTCACAACAACTAGAGAGAGTGGTCGAGAATGCAATAGGTGAGTATTTTTTTGTTATGTACATTTTATATATAGTTGTTTGGTTTTTTGAAATTTATAAATCGTTGTTTTATTTTTTGCATCAGAGAGAGTGATCGATGATAATGCTATTCATTCAAATGTATAAATAGGCTGTTTGAAATACATTGTTTTTTTCAAAGTTTCTTAGGGTTTAAATGAAGAAGTTATAGTTTTTGAAGTTTATTATGATTTTTTTTTGAAATCTGATATTTTCTGATACCTGATTGTTTAAGTTATTACCTTGAACAAATTTTACTGTCTAATGCAATTTCAAAGAAAGTCAAAACATCAAAGAAATCCAATACTGGTTCTGGAAGAGTAAGATCAAATGTGCTTCTATTAAAACAACACTTGAAGAAAATAAACATCCGTGACGAGCATATTCTTATGTTGAAGAAGACACCATTTGTAATTTTGGTTGAAGCTCTACTTCAAAGTGAGAATGTTAATGAATACTGCAACATTAATAAGAACTTATTATTATTAATAGTAAACTGTTTTGTAAAAGGAGGGAAGAAGTACTTTTCTGTTGGGAAAAATAAAATTACAATTGAAGAGAACATGTAAGGGATGTTTTTGGTGTAAATGATGGGGTGAAGGAAATTGATGTTTCCCTTTACAAGATTAATCGAACTCAGTTTTTTTTAAAACATTTTCCACACAAGTTTGGAACGAATTTTTTTAATGAAAGGTTGATGTCATCTGTGATTGAAAGTAGTATTAGTAGAATAATTGGTAGTTGAGAAGAAGATGTTTTGAAGGATGTTGCATGTTTAATAACTTTATTAGTGTTAGTGATTTTTTTTTCTTCCAAAGAACAGCTTATACATACCATGGTCCTATGTATAACTAGTATCGAATATTGATGAGATCTGTGAATATAGCTGGTCAAAACACTTAATAGATAGTTTGATAAATGGATTGGAGACGAGGACAAATATGGATGTGGAGAATTGTGCGCCTTTGATATCGGTAAGCTATGTTAACTTTATCATAAAGTAGTTTTAACTTAATTTTTTTTATATTTATTACTGATATCTTGTTTGAATTCTAAATTACAGTATGTTTTATGTGAGAAAACCAACATTTGTATCACAGCAAACAATGATGCTACACCACAGTTCCTTAAATGGAATATATCTTCTCTATGTTCTAAAAAGTTTGCTTCAGCCATGGCCAATATTGTAAGTTTATATTATTATAATGAACATAAATTTTGCTTTAGCCATGGAACCTATCTTGTCTAAATATTTTTTGTTTTATATATGCAGCTAGGTCATAACGAAGAGTTTTGTTGTGAAGAAGAACAACATTATGCAGATGATAATGTTTTTACAACTTCAATGATTGATTTTCCAATAGAAGAAGAACATTTTGCAGATATTCATTTACAAGTTAGTCACCCCTCTCGTTCTATATACTGCCAACCCCAGGCATCAGGATTTGTATATATTTGTTTAAAATGGTGATAATTAAATGTTTATGTTTATTCCATATTTGTGCTTAGTGTCTTTTTTTATGTCATCATAAACTGTTGAGGTTTGAAAAAATTGTGTAAACAGTCCTAATGCCAATCCTTGGTAGCAAAAACGGGATGGGGGGTTGGCTTGAAAAAACTTTGTTAACAGTCCAGATGCCTGACCTTGGCAGTAGAAACTGGATGTGGTTTTTTGGCTTAAAAAACCGTGCAAACAGTCCTGATGTCAATCCATGACAGCAGAGACTTGGGGGGGGGGGTTTTGATTTGAAAAAAAATGTGTATGTATTGATAGAATTTTCTGATGCCTGGCTTTTTTGGGGATAGTACGTCATAATAATAGCTTAAACAATTTTGATGATTCCTAGGGTCGGCAATATAAATTGGATATATTGATAGAAAGTTTTTTGTTTCATGATTTTTTTGTAGGTTTCTGATGATATAGAGACAATTGAAAGCAATCTTAGGAAAGATAGAAAAAATGAAATAAATAAGTTGAAGTCTGAGATGAATGAGATTCTCTCTACAGTTGATGGTCTCAAAGACACTTTGTGGACCATATTATACAATCGAATGATATTGAGATCAGGTAGAAGTTTCACAAAAGTCCAAAGATACTCCAACGTTATCTTCTGAGTTGTCACCAACATCTGAACTTCATGTGAAGCTTCTTGAAGTTCAAAAAGAAAATTCAATGTTGAATAAGAAGGTATTAGAGTTGGTAGAAGAAATTGCAATGAACAAGGCTATTCATTTGAAGGCAATTACTACAGAGAATATTAATTATGTTTTGGAAGACATCAACAACATGGACGACTTTGTTAGTGATTCGTCTCGTTATGAAGATCCTTTTATTAATGAAGAAGGCTCTACACTTGTAAAAAGAGTTCATGACCATCTTGATCGTAAGAAGAAGCGTGTTGGATCATGTGAGAAAAATTTGAAAAAAGAAAAAAAAAATTAAAAAAAAGTGACATAAATTGAAAAAGTGATTCCAGTCTCAAAGATTCTTTTAGTGGAAGCAAGAGAGCTACTTAGCAGAATCTATTCTACATCAGTAGACAAAATGCAATAAGTAAACCTAACTCAAAGAATTTGTAATGGTATTTTATATTACTTTTAAGATTATTTTTCTGTCATTATAAACTTTTGATGTTTGAAAAAATTATGTTCACATTATCGATGCCAATCCTTAGCAATATAAACTGTTGAGGTCTGTTGTTTTGAAAAAAACTGTGTTAACAGTCCTGATGCCAGGTCTTGGCGCAGCAGAAACTAGATGAAGTTTGTTGGCTTGAAAAAACTGTTCAAACAGTCCTGATGCTAATCCTTGGTAACAGAGACTGGATGTGGGTTTTTGGCTTGAAAAAAGCTTTGTAAATAGTCATGATGCCTGACCTTGGCAATAGAAACTGGATGGAGTTAATAGTCCTGATGTTTTATATTACTTTTAAGATTATTTTTCAATGGTGTTTTTTGATAAAATTTGTCTTATGTAGAACAAAATTATATACTGGCGGAGAGATCAAACCAGTGATTTTGAATCTTTGATGCATGACATTGTACCAATCTTGACTGATAAGTTGAAAGAAAAAGTACGTACATCACTTGTTTACCATTCTTGTTAATCTTTTTACTTGTGTATAATATCAAATAAATATTTTTCTTTGGTACAACACATAGAAGCATGGTCTCTAATGTGTGAACAAATTATCTCCAAAGAAGTTGGTTAGATACGACATTGTTTTTTATCTTTGCTTGCTGGGTAAGAAATTGTCTGTTATGTGTTTAAAAATTAAAATATGGCTTCTTATTTTCTATTTTTTTTTGTTATTATGTGTATGCTATAAATATTAAGAGTAATGATTGGTTTTCTGAATTGCTGGTTCAAGTAATTGATAATAGACTTAAAGAAGCAATGTGGTATGAGATTCTTATTTTTCCTATAAACACAACGGGGCAAGGTAAAATAAAGTCAGGGGTCTCCGACCATTGGACTCTACTTGTATTTTCTGAAGGTGACATGAGATGGACATTATACAACTCATGCATACACTCAACATCCAGTAATGATTGATATTTGAAGAGGGCTAGAATTCTTGTAAATTTTATTAGTAATGTATTTAGTTTTATTAGTAACTAGTTTTTTTAATCCATACGTTAAACGCACGTCAACTAAATTGTACATCAAAAAATAAGGAGGATCGGTTTATTAACAATTACACATAAGTATATCACTAATCATTATAGATTTTAAAAAAATTTCTTATATACATGCAACATTAATTGTCTTATTAGTTAGTTTTTCATCTTTACCGCATATCAATATCTTCAAACCAAAATAATTTGTTACTCTACAAACTACGACATATACTGTCCATGGCTAAATACTAGTTTTTTTTTTCTTTTCAAAAAGAGACATACGTGCAATTATTGACTTTGACACTTGTTAATTGTCATTGTATATGATACTAGCAATGTAAAATGTCTTCTCTGGAACTTAAAAGACAATTTTACATCGGATAGAGTTAATGACAATATTGTGATAAAAATATTTTCTCCAACATTGCTTCCTTTTAAAATTTGTGTTTAAACAATGTGATCATCAAAATTTATGATGATTAATC
Source organism: Codonopsis lanceolata (assembly GCA_013146195.2). Lineage (NCBI taxonomy): Eukaryota > Viridiplantae > Streptophyta > Magnoliopsida > Asterales > Campanulaceae > Codonopsis > Codonopsis lanceolata. Next base: position 19,409 of record JABEVN020002448.1, read on the forward strand.
TTGTTCCATTGCACAACCCTGCAGTATAATCAATGTTTCTTAATAGCATTACTGGAACACTAATTTCAAGTGTCAATTCATGGTCTGACAACCCCGAACACTTTATACTATTCAAAAACTCTACATAATGAATGTCTTCGAACAAACTTGAATATTTTCCGCCCTGCAAATAAAATCTGAACTCAAATAAGTTCTTTCTTTTGAATGATTATTTTTATTAAATTATATTTGTATTTTATGAATAAATAATTTTTTTAGAAGAAAATAAGCTAAAATGAAAACAACGAAATTATTTTTACTGTTAACTATTATTTTTGTTTGTAAATTATTTTGATTTTAATAACTTTCCTTACATTATTTTGTTTTATTGACTTCGTAACTATTATTTTGTTTTATTTTTAAGAATTATTTTTACGGAAAAAAATTTGTTCCATAATTTTTTGTTATTATTTTGCTAACCTCAGTTTAAATTGTTTTGTTTTATTGACTTTTTAACTATTATTTTTGTTCTATCAAATATTTTTTTACTAACGTAATTTTGTTTTACATAACTATTTTTAATAATTTGTTTTAAACTTTTGTTCCGTAAATTATTTTTATAAGTTTACTAACCTCAATTTAATTTTTTTTTTGTTTTATTGATTCCGGAACTATTATTTTTGTTCCATAAAATATTTTTATGTAACTAATGTATTTTTGTTTTACATAGCTATTTTAAAAAATTGTTTTAAATTTTTGTTCCGTAAATTATTTTTATTATTTCAGTAGCCTCAGTTTTAAATTGTTTTTGTTTTTATTGACTTTGTAACTATTATTTTTGTTTCATCAAATATTTTTATTTTACTAATGTATTTTTTTTACATATATATTTTTAATAATTTTTTTTAAACTTTTATTCCATAAATTATTTTATTTTACTAACCTCCGCGTTAAATTATCTTTGTTTTGTTGATTCAGTAATTTTTATTTTTATAGTGGTTTGTTCTATAAATTATTTTTATTTTACTATCCTCTTATATTTTTGTTTTCTTGACTCCAATACCATTATTTTTGTTTTAGTTACTATTTTTTATGTTTAAAGAGAGAAAAATGTTTAAATATACTTAGGCTATGTTTGGTATCACGTTTTTGAGCGTTTTCGTCAAAAACGCTATTATATTTTTCTAAAATATTGAAATGAAATACCAGAGTTTAAAACGGAGCGTTAGAAAGCTTCACCGTTTCATGACTGGATATATCTTCTTGAGGAATAAACGCTCGGACTAAGCAGCTGGCTATATGCGAGAGAAAATAATGAGATAAGGAAAGGAATGAAATAGAGAAGAGGGAAAGAGAATAAGGAATGAGAGAGAAAAGTGACTTAAGGTGTGAGTTGAAAGTCAAAGGATAGATTGATTGGAGAGGTGAGGGCAGGTTAAGTGAGGGGTTTATATATATATATATATATATATATATATATATATATATAATTGAAGGTAAATCTATAAAATTAGAAATAAAACATTGTTTAAGAAAGGATAAATCCGTTATTTTGTCAAATACTCAAATCTATGAAAATAGTTTTCCCAATGTATTCAAACAAGTTTGTAAAAGAAAAACATTGCGTTTTTTAAACATTGGAATTCAAACCATGCGTTTTTCAAACTTATTTGTACAAAGCAAGCCCTTAAAGAGATGAGATGGTGGTGATAAGTGAAAAATAAGGAGGAAGCGAGAGGAGAAAATAAATGTTAGGTACATGAGAGAGAAATAATGAAATGAAACTCAAAAGTTAATAATTCAAAGTGATATTTTGGAGGGAGAAATGAGTAGAAATGGTAACTAATTGCTTCTTATTAGTTAGTTTTTCATCTTTTACTATTCAAAAGTGATATATATATATATATATATATATATATATATATATATATATATATATATATATATATATATATATTACCTCTCACTAATCGTTATAGATTTTAAAAAAATTTCTTATACACAACATTAATTGTCTTATTAGTTAG
>JABEVN020002449.1:0-21401 GCA_013146195.2 Codonopsis lanceolata
AGGAGTCTTATTCTCATAATCATTAGGCAATGCTAGATATTCAATTCTTGGCTTGTTTTCACCTTTGTCACTCCAAATAAAAGTAGACTTCTTCTATTTAAATTAGTCAAAGAAGTAGAAATCTTTAAAAAAAAATTCATCAATGAATCTACGGAATTCGATAACAAATTAGGAATCTTCCACTTAGCAACTGCTTCCAATCTCGATGGATCCAAGTAAATAGCGATTTAGAAACTACGTGCCCAAGAAAATAGACTTTTCGAGCAAAAAGCATACTTGCTACAATTTAGCAAAAAGTTGCTTCTCACGCAAAACAGAAAGAACCAATCTCAAACGATCCGCATGTTCTTCTCATGACTTTGAGTAGACAAGAATATCCTCATTGAAAACTACGACAAGGCAATCAAAATAATTATGGGATACTCGATTCTTTAAATCCATGAAAATTGTAGGCGCGTTTGCCAACTCAAATAGCATCACAACGAACTTATAAACGTCATGTCATGAAGGAAAAGTTGTCTTCGGAATATCTTCCTATCGAACTCATAACTGATGGTAACCACTACGCCGTCAAGCTTGAAATATACAAGGGTCGGTCATGAAGTTGATCAAAGAGATCATCAATATGCGGTAAGGATAATTATTCTTTATAATCACTTGGTTTAACTGGCGGCAGACAATGCATAACTGTAAAGTATCATATTTCTTATTTACAAATAACACTGGTGTATCCCACGGAGATACACTCAGTCTAATAAACTCTCTATCAAGAAGTTCCTGCAACTCTCTCAACTCAGTTGGAGCCATTCTATAAGGTGCTCTAGAAATAGGCGAAGTTTCCTGGCAATATCTCAATGCAAAACTCTAACTCTCGGTTGGGAGGTAATGCATACTCAGTCGAAAAACATCCGGAAATTCATTAATTACTAGAACTTCATGAAAAACTAGAACTTCTTAGAGTATAGAAGTAGGCATGCTAGTCTTAAGTACACAAGTGAGATAACAAGTACAACCTTATGTTAAAATTTTTCTAGCCCGCAAAGTAGAAATAAGATGTATATTATTTATGGCATGATCACTAATAAACACAAATTCCAGTATACCAGGCATGTCAGATGTAACTATCTTATTATGGAAATCTCATAATTACACTTATAAGAATTTCATATAGAAAATGCATATATTTGTACAAGTATAACAATGCACCATTTACTTGTTCTATTCCATTTTGGTAACAGGTTCAGTCAATTTCAATCCTAACTTATGCCATTCTAGTACTCCGACGAAGGCCTCTTGATAACCAAGTCAAAGATCCTCTTAAATGACTTCAAAAGCTTTCGTCGTATAGGATGCAGGGTGTTTGTGATTCAAAAACAAGCATCCTCCAATTTGGTCTCAAATAAGCATGTATACATATAGATAGGGTACAAACGTCATGTAACATAGTATTTTAACTCTACTATGCAAGTATAACAAGTATGGAATAATCGTGTTTTTATCATACATATAAACATTCATGCAAGGTAAGGTGGTCTAATATTATTTAGCCCATTTCAAGGAATCTACTAAGTAGTTTTTGATATCCAAGTTCAAGAAAATTCACGTATGTTATTAATCGCACTTTTAACCACTTATCAATGGTAGGCATGGAACATCACTATGTTAAGCATGAACAAAATCACGAACATTAGCGTATAGCATAAGATTACTTACTAGTATATTCTTAATCATTATAAGTCAACCCGTATACGGTCGACAATCAAGCTAGTCAATGGTAGGCACAACACAATACCCAAAGCTAATACTTTCCCAATATATTAGGTTAACAAAGAGGCAAGAACAAAATTTCAAAATTAGTAGGTAGAATATGTTTACCCACCAATACACTACTAATCCTTTGACATGAAAACACGTATAGGTTGAAAACAATTTCGAGCATGTGGCACGTGATTAACTCTTGGCTTATCACAAAATTTAACAGACCATGAATGAAAATATTTCATCATTTGGGATAATCTCCTTAACTAAAATTAATATCAGGAAGCAAGTACTCAAGTTTCCTCCAAGCAAGCAAGGCATGAACACATGATCATGAACTACAATGGCTACAAGTCTTCATATAGCAATTAGGAAATATTAATAGGTACTACGGGAGGCTAAGCCATTCCGCTCTCAAAACGCGTACAACGAATCTTGGCTGTAGTGAATTCCATGGCGATCACTCTTGGGACCGACAAACTAATTTCTATGATTTCAAGTAGCGAAGCAAGGAAACAATGGATCTATAGTAGCGTAACACCTACTCTTGGTATAACTGCGCCTTGAAAGTAAAACGGGAGAAAGGTACTAATCCTTGACACGAACACTGTACACAAGAGAATCTAGATTACAATGAACTTTGAATGCTAAGTCGTATTCATAAACGAAGAATCTGCCAATAAGGCACGAAACAGAACACTCAACGTCATGATTCACACAAGAACTAACCCAACTAGGCCATGGAACCTATCCTGGCCGATAGCTAACCTATAAACAAGCTCTGATACCAACTGTGGCGACCCGACCCGGGCCCGAGGTGGAACCGCGGGTCGGACCGCCCAAATAGGGGGAAAACAAGTAAACAATGAACATGCAAGGACTCAATTAAAGAAAACGACGTGACGCAACATTAGAAACGTAGCACGCCTCGGCACCAAAAGGCCGGTATTTTTAAAACTTTTCAAACCTGATATAACAGTTAAGCAATTAAACCAAGTCATCGGCGACACTACATGCCGGAACCCAAGCTAACAGTTTATGGACAAGAATTAAATAAGAGCTAATAGGATGCTCAGCGGAAGACTTATACGTAGTGAACTATTAACAAGATAACCAAGCTCGGCTTACACAATGCCGGCATCAAAAGGAATACAAATACTACAAGTGTTAAACTACAAGTAGCTAATAAAAGTAACAAGTTCAAGTTCTATACATATTCCCAAGCATAGTCTAATTGACTTGCTTTAACCCATCGTCCTTGCAAAATATAAAAGGAAGGAAGAGGACATCTAAACCACCTCTTCAACTGCAACGACAGACCAAAAGAGGAACAAGGCACGAACACCGCAAGCCTCAACGAGAAGGACCTGCTCTGCTAAGATCTAAAGCAGTAAAGGGGAATGGGTAAGTCATAAAGGCTTGTAAACTATCAATCATGCATGTCATGGCAATATGCAACATACAAGGCAAGATATCGTCACATAAGCATAGAGATCATATATCCAAGATGCACATTGTTTCACATAGGTGCTTGTAATTAAATCACATAGGATAAGGATATATGGAGAGCCGGGCCGCTACGTAGTTCCTACATACAAGCGTTATCTGGAATATGAGGTATCGGATGTGTGTAGTACATCGACCTTCCGAGGAGATGCCCGGGATAGACACACCAATGATGCTCTAATGGTTACAGCAAAGGGGCTACTTCCCCACTGTGGCCACAGTGGAGGCGTGTGTGAACAAAGACGGGTATGCCAGCTGGACTCATGCAAATGCCAAGTAGTGTTTACTTAACAAATTCTCAAGTAGTGAACGAGATCGACAAGAGCGATCTCGTTCATGACAAGTAATTATTCTCATCAATAATCAAGTAGGATTGAGTTCGACAAGAGCGAACTCAACATGTCAAATAGGAATTCTATTATATGACATTTAAAATCAAGCATGGTAATCAATCCAAATTCAAGAGTCTAGAATTATTATTCTTAGAAACACGTGTTTAGAACGTCGTAGGGATTGATCATTGAGCCGGTATTGTTCAATGGCTCACTATTTTTGACTCCATTGAGTCGTCTCTAAAAAATTCATCCAATAGAGTTTAAATGCTAAATGCATCCCAAACCCTTTTCTAAGTTCTCGTATAGGATAGACTAGGCCATTAATCCACTTAACAACCATAGTCAAGAATTATCATTAATTCATAATTCATGGAACCTTAGAATCATTATTTCTAAAAGTTATTAAATGTCAATGGTCCTAGAACAATAGTTATTCCTAAGGAGGCATAGAACACTTTTAATTCTAAGCATAGGACCAAGTCAATAGGATGAACAATTAATAGTTTATGGGATCCTAAAATCACAATCTCTAAGAGTTGTCAAAAGTCATTAGCCCAAGAACAATAGTTGTTCCTAAGGAGGCATAGAACATATTTAATTCTAGGCATATGACTAAATTAACAAGATGAACATGTCATTCAAAAATCTCATAAGACCAAATCATCATCAAACATGGCTTGGACATGGTAGGAGCATGGGAATCATAAGAAGAGGGGGACATGGCAATTCTAGCATACAACCTAAGGGGAATCAATAGCTTACCTTACACCAAAGAAAAAGATGGGATGAGCACAAACTATTCGGATGGAATCGTGCTCCTCGTCGATAGCTTCACTTCGGTGGTCTCGGTTTGGCAATCGGAGGTCGGGAGCTCAAGTTATGGGAGAAACACACACTAATCTCCCCTCACCAACACACACAAGAGCTTGGGGAAGAGAGAGAAGGAATGATCTGAAAATGGAGGGATTAATGTTGATCACAAAGTGGGAGGATTTTATATGGCATGCAATAGGTGAGTGGAACTCCACATGTCACCAAGAGAGGGCTTGAAAATCCACTTGTCAAGTGGAGGGGGATTTAGGTTAGTGTTAATCCCACTTAATTAGGGTCTAATAGGGAGGTTTAGGGTCAATTAGGATGGGGGGTTAAGGGTCTAATTGGTCACAAATCAGATTGCAAGAGAAAAATTCCGTAGGTGACACCAGCACTTGAGGCGGCCGCATCACATGTGGCCAGGCGGGCGCCTGGACCTATTTCCAGCTTATGTCCATTTTGCAAATGCTCTCAAAGATTGTCCGCTAGCGGTGATCGAATTCGATCTTGCGCATGGTCCAGCCCTTGAACTTGGTCTAAACATGTCCTAAATGGTCCCAAACTCATGGGCAACCATTCTAAGGTCTAACCCAACTCAAAACAAGTCGGAAACACACCGAACAACATCCGGAACAAGGTAGAACAAGGCTCGAATCATGCGACGAATGGTTATCGAATCAAACACCAATCAAACTAGGATAACTTGGGCATGGAAAAGGCTTGTTTAAACATGGTTATGACCTGAATACAAGGCCGAGAACTCAACGAACACTTCGCACGACGAAATACAAGCAATACGAGCAACGAGGGAAAACGCTAAGGCCAAAACAAAGCAAGAAAGTTTATAAACTTCCAAACAAGCTTACTATGATCAAGATGAGTGTTCTAAGTCACATATGCAAGGTAATAGCACTCCAACAAGACTTGGTTAAGTGCTAACATGCTAAGGTGAACACTCAAAGCACAAACGGCAAGGTATGCAACACATAGAAGACATTCAAGCGACTATGAACGTAACAACTCCAATGTAAGTATGACATGAACCAATGAAGTATCTAACATGTTAAGACATACGTTAAGCATGTTATAAATGTACTAAGGCTCTAGTAGGACTTAGTTAAGTACTAAGATGATACACGAAGCGGTTATAACAAAGCATGCAACGTATAGAAGGCATACAAGCAACTACGATCATGGTTGACCTAATGCGAGCACGGTATGAACAATATGGACTCTAAAACATGTTAAGGCACATAATGAACATATTAATCAAGTATAGAAGGCATGTTACACAAGTAGGGTTTGGGTTCTCACAAGCAAAGTGCAGCAAGAGCAACAAAAAATAGCGTAAAGCAGCAAGAAGCAGCAAAGCAACAGCAGTAGCAATTTGCCGCATGGGCACGACAAAGGTAAGAAAAGGAAGGTATTTTTCCTTTTTTTAGTGCATTTGTATGATGTTTGGAAGACTTTCCTAACGGGGCAGACAACCCCGGGGCAAGGGAAAGGCTTTGTCCTCCAGCGAAGGCTGAGTTCCTGAGGAGACATTGAATTCCAGACCTCAATCGTTGTGTTGGAAAACTTTCTTTTAAGGGGAATGCAACCCCGGATCAGAGGGAAAGGTCTTGTCCTCCGACGAAGGCTGCGTTCCTGAGGAGACAATTCATGCCGCACAGCCGCAGGCGAACTACGATTGGTCTGATTTCTTGGCTAAGGATACGCAGGCAGTCTATCTCGGTAGACGCGACCATCACAGCACGTTATATTTACCTTTGCAGCACTCATTTGATAAAGCTTTTCCGCACTTGCTCATTTATCATTGTCGCACTTGCACCGCAACACTTGCACTGCAGCATTTGGTCCCTGGCTGAGTGAACTACGTCTCGGTCTGATTCCTCGTATAAGGATACGTAGGCAGCCTATTTTGGTAGGCGCGACTGTTGCACGAATGATAGTTTAGGTTTTGGCCTGAACTACGTTTGGCCTGATTTCCTTTATTAAGGAATACGTAGGCAGCCTACACTAGTAGGTCCGACCATCAGAGCACCTCATTTACATATCTGCTTAAAAAACTATGATAACCTGTTATAACTGACTAAATATGTCTAGGTTATGGAGTTTGGATAGCATGATAAACTGTTGCAATATAACTGTTACCTGTTGCATTTCTCTCATATTTTAATTGAACGAAATTGGAGAGTCTATTGTTTATCAACGATGTTCGTCTACTCAATAAGCCTCGGGTTACCCGTAGACTCCATCGTTGAGGGGCTCTGTAGACACACCAATTTCGTACCCCTGATATGTGACTCTGACATGTGATATCAAGAACTGCTTAAAATTAACAAATGTCAAGTTACAGGAGTCGAAAATACGAAAGGCAAAGTAGGATGCGCAAAACAGTAAACTGCGAGGGGTGAAAGTGTCAAAACTGAATCTGGAATAGGGACATGGCACGGCCAAAAGCGTTCATTGGCGCCGCGCCATGCCATGTTGTATTCGGCGCCAGAAGAGCTACAGTGCCTCTCGTACTTAACGCATTGTACACCTTGTGAAGGCTGGAGTACATGTTGATGATGCTTTCGCCGAGGAATTCTTAATTCCCGATGAGTCTCTCCTTCCAGCTATAAATAGGAGTGCTGGGCTCCCCTTTGGGACAACAAGTTTAAGAGATGAAGAAACGCTGAGAAATTTCCTCTGCGATTCTCACAACACCGAAGTAGCGAGAAAAGTGAGATAGGAGTGTGTAGCCCACCAAAGCTTTCAAACCCCGTCTAAACTCCGCCAAAACACAAATCCACTGGTTAAAAGTGATCCCTAGCCTTTTAGTTAGGTATCCACCCCACTTCCCTGGCCCAAAATCCATAAAGTAAGCCGTTACTCTACCCGAGTAATGAGCTGAAGAACACAAAAAAGTAAGCCGTTAATCCGCCCAACCAAAAAGGCCAATGTGAGAACCCAAACCCCCTTTCATGTTTGTCATCATTATAACATGTTTACAATAGATCTTGACATGTTAGAGACTTCATTTCATTCATATCGTGTTGGCATTGAGTTGGTTGAGATCATAATAGAGTAATGGTCTTCCATGCGTTGCATGCCTTGTGTTGATGTTTCGAGTGTTCTTCGTAACGTGTTAGCACCTTAATAAGTCTCATGAGAGTCTTAATACCTTGCATACAAGATTTACAATGTTCATCTTAGTTGTTTCATGCTTGGTTGGGAGTTTAGAAGCTTCGTTGCTTCGTTTGTGTTGTGGTTTTACATCATTGATTGTATTGCCTTCATTTCGTCTCGAGAGAAGTTCGATTGAGTTCTAGGCCTTGTATACAAGCAATAACCATGTCTAAACAAGCCTAATACATGTTCATTCTATCCTAGATTAAGTTTGGATTGATTCGTGTTTGATTCGTTGGCCGTTTGTCGAGTGGTTCCAGTCATGTTTTAGCTTGATTCGGATGTGTTTCGGGTGTGTTTCCGACTCGTTTTGGGTTTGGTTACACCTTAGGATTGTTTCCTTTGAGTTTGGAATAATTTAGGGCATGTTTAGGACAAGTTTGAGTAGTGAACCTCGCGGTCGCATTGGGTTTTGGAGGCTGGCTCGCGTGGAGATGCTGAGAGCTGTCCAAAATGTGCAGAATCTATAAATAGACCCTTGCGGTCGCATGGGTAGAATAGGATGCGACCGCATCCTCCTGTTTTCAGCTTATGTGAGTTTTTTAGTGGTTTTGGCTATTGACCCTTAACCCCTTGCCCTTGGCCGACCTTGGTCACTCAAAGCCCTCTTTGTTGACTCCTCTAAGACCCTTTTAGACCCTTGGATCATTGCTTATCAAAGGCTAGCATGCCTTGGCCAATTAGAAGCCTCTTAACACCCATCACTTGGATTGGGGCTTTGAGGGGAAGTATATAAACTTAAATTCAGCCAAGATCAACCATTGTTGATCAACAACAAGCTGATATTCAGAGACATAACTCCATTTTCGTCCATGGAGGTCACACCAACTTGAGAGACCATTTCCCGGAGATCCGGTGGTCCGATCGACGAACCGAGACCGCCAAATCGATGCCCTCGATCTTCTCTACAACAATCCTTGCTTTGATCAACCTTTCCTCCATTAATCTTAGGACTAAGGTGAGTGACAATTCCCTGAGATTTCCATGTTTAATAAAATAACATGACCCCTTCATTATAGTTGTTTTAATGATGATTATGAACATCTTTTGTGAAGACAAAACCTCCAATTTAACATATAAAATATGTGTATGATTTTATGAAATCTCTATGAAGTTATGATTTTGACATTTTGTAAAGCATGAATGTTGTTTATAATGAGCTTGGGAATAACTCTTGTGAAAGAATTCGGTTCAATTCAAGGTTTAACAAAATCACCGAATCTAGGGTTTGAAACTCGAGATTGTGTTTAAGGCTAGTTTAAGATCATGAACGGCCTAGTTATCGAGTTCTAAATTAATGGAGAACTTAGAAAAGGACAATGTGATACATATAGTATCAATGCTCTACTTGGTTGAATTTTAGTAAAACTCACCGGAGTTGAAATTAGGGAGTTATCGAACAATAACGACTCCACAATCAATCCCTTCGACGAATGTAGTTCGTTAGACTAATGAATTAGCTTACGATACTTTGAGATGGATTGATGATTATGCCTTGATGTTTGTGTGCTTGTAAGACTCGAATGAGTTCTTATACGGTTTGTGTGATCGTGTGAAATAAATGCATCATTGAGAGCATGTTGTAGAATAATGTATCTATTTGACATGTTGAATTCGCTCTTGTCGAATTCTTGTTTGATTCCTTAAATGAGTAAACAACTACTTGTTGAATAAGTTCGCTCTTGTCGAACTTGTTCCTTATTTGAGATTTTATGACGAGTAAACATCTACTTGGCATTGCATGAGTCCAGCTGGCATATTTGATTGAGTCGTTGGTGTGACAATGCATCGCCGTCACGAGTTTTGGGACTCGTGATAGTGATGGGTTGTTATACCGGGTTTTTATCACACACGCCTCCACTGTTGGCCATAGTGGGGAAGTAGCACCTTTGCTGTAACCAAAAGAGCACATTGGAAAGTCTAAGTACCTAGGAGAGAGCTTGGTACCCGAGTAGAGAACTCGGTACTTTGATACACTAATCACGGGTATCATTGGCACGAATGTTAACGTTGTGTATTGCAGGAGCTACGTAGCGGCACCGGTTCCATAACATATCCTCCTTATATGTGATTTACTTTATAGCACTTATGTGAAACAATGTGCTACCATGGATATGTGATTTAAGTGTTTATTAAATGAATGCTTTGGGTGACTTGATATTAAAGATGATATCTTGCTATGTATGTTGCATAATGTCATGACATGCATAATTGTTAACTCACAAAGTCTTTATGACTTACCCCCTCCCTTTTACTGCTTTAGATCCGAGCCGTTCAGGTACCGCTCGTTGAGGTGTTGCAGGATTTGCGCTTGTCCGTGATCGCACGCGACGAGGTTGTGGTTTATAGATGCCCTTATTTTGTTCTCTTTTGTAAGGACGTTGGGTATAGCAAGTCATTTAGACTTCGCTTGGGAACTTGGTTTTATTTGTATTTATGTCTATACTTGTTGTATCCTATTTTTAGTGTCGGCGCATGTACGCCGAGCTTTGTATAGATGTAGTGTGGTTCACATGATTTAACTTCCGCTGGGCATTACTTTAGCTCTTATTTATTTATGTTGTTCTCCGGCATGTTGTAGTCGTCGAGGTATATTTGCATGAACTGCTTAGTGTTGGGTTCCGGTAGTAAAGTCGCCGATGAATTGGTATACTTGTCTTAAGTTGCTATATCAGGTTTAAAAAGTTTTAAAAATTTCCGGCCTTTTGGTGCCGAGTCGCGCTTCATCTAAAATGTTGCGTCACGTCGTTTTCTATAATTGAGTATTTGCATGTATTGTTGTCCTATTTGGACGACTTGACTTGTGATTCCACCTCGGGGTCCGGGTCGGGTCGTCACAGCCAAAACCATCCGAAATAAGCCGTCATTCTACCCGAGTGAACGAGCCAAAGTCATCCAGAATAAGCAGTCATTCTGCCTGAATCACAACAACAACAAAAAAAGACTCCCTCTCCCTGAAGGACAGACCCAGCACACTACCGCTCTAAAAGGTAATAGCCTTTAAGGGCGTTCTTTTTTTTTTTAAGTTATTATTTAAATCCAGCCCAATGTAGCCAATATAAGCCGTTGTGCTGCCCGGATGTAGTTAGAATAATTATGTAAAAAGAGCCGCTATAATGGCCAAATATTTTTTAAATATATTTGTAATTATTGTAAGGAAATGGCTGCAAGTCCGTAAATAATGTAGCCACGGATGTATTTGTTTTTCTTTTCCTGTCTTTTAATGTTTTATTTATCTGCTAAATAAATATAACAATAAGCATACTTTAGCAAAAAACTATTTTGAGACCGAAAGGGCGAGTTGGGTGCCGAGCACCTTCCCAACTTGTAACTTAGCCTCCGAACCCGTTTTCTTATTCTCTGATTTTTCTTTCTTTTTCTTTTTCTGGTTTTGCTTTATTTTTACTTAAAATAAAGATGGCGACTCTAAAACTTTTTAGATCCAATGGGGGCCTCGCAGCACTCCTTTCTTGCACTTTTCTGTTTTCCCCTACAAAAGGGAGAATGAGAATGAAAGACTGGTGTATTCTCATATCCTGGTATCCCCTAAAAAAGGGATAACTTGATGTGGGTAACCCAAAGCTCCCATAGTGATCTGAAACGGGCCATAAGGCTATTTTTAATAAAATCCATAGTGGGCGCGTCGCAACATCCTTTTTTGCACTTTTCCGTTTTCCCCTAAAAAAGGGAAAATGAGAATGAAAGGGTGATACATTCCCATATCCTGGTATCCCCTAAAAAAGGGATAACTTGATGCGGGAAACCCAAAGTTCCCATATTGGATCAAAAATCCACTAAAGGCAACTGAGGCGCATTCCAACGCGCTATCTTAGACAGCACTCCTCTTGCACTTTTGATTTCGTCTTCCCCTAGAAAAGGGAGGGTGGAACGAGAGCAGTAGATGTCCCGCATCCGCACGTACGCGCACCCCTATCTAAGGGCGCGCGGGGTGCGGGCGCACGTCCCGGGAACCCATACTAGCGTGCATCGTATTAAATCTCGTTCTAGCAGTTGTCATGGGTGGAGCGACCCTTGTCCTACTTGGATTGTTACGCGCCATTTCCTACAAGTAACATGAGTATATTAGTTTAACGAAAATAATAATTTCTTAATCATCAGTGAGATCATAACTTAGCTATAATCACAACTTAATGCTAGTATCATACTCCTATCGTAGTGTCACTTCTTATTCTTAACTGTTCCTAAATTTTAAGACCATCCGGATCTAAGGCCTAAGCTTTGATACCAATCTGTAATGCCCCAAACTTGGGTCCCACTACATGGGCCCAAATCTGGCCACGTCACTACAATTTCAAACTTAAATAAAGACTAGTCAAACATCATCCAACCAGAATTACAAGAGTCTCCAACTTGAAATACATCCATCCAAAATAAATTTTTAGACAAAGTCTACTAAATTTACTACGTCTTCATTAAATTCCAAACATATAAATATGTCCTAAAAACAAATCTTGATTTCTTCACCGGTATCCTCTACCTCAACTTTTGTCCCTAATTTCGACCTGGAAGAAGAGAGTTGTGAAGGGTGAGCGAACAAAGCTCAGTAAGATCATACGTCGCCCCTCTAATTTCTAAGGAGGGGTGACTCAAAGAATAATCGTGTTGTAAGTTAAAACAAAATTTAGAAATTTGATAATTTGCAAAAATCAAAGATAGGTATCGATCGACAAGAATATAATTTTTTTTTTAAATGGAGAGTTCAAACTAGACAATATGGATCAAATAAGTTTGTCATTACTGGCCGTCCCATACCAGCTAGTAATAACCGAAGATTTCAAATATTTATTAGGATCACATAACGGTCTATTGACCAAGAATCAAATTCCCCGAAGGGTACACAAATCCCCCGTAGGGTACACGAATCCCCCGAAGGGTACACAAATTAAGGTATATCCGGATAACCGCACTTACAGGCCAAGCGGTGCAACTTCAATTATTTCAATGTTGTCACGAAAATCCCTGTGACGGGTTGTTCATACTTAGTGATCATAACTAGTTTCAAAACATGAATAGTACTGTTAGTGTACCATTATCAAAACGTAAATCATATCAAAATTTGTTATTTTCGATACCAAAGAGTATACCGACAAAATTTACAAATACAAAGCAAATTTCTCAATAACAAAGGTATTTCATGAAAATGAAAGTAGACATGAAATTTGTGAAAACGAATGTATAACAAAGATATTCAATAAAGCTAACGACGGAGTCAAAGCAACTACCGACATGAGGTCGGGCATGACAATAAAAGAACGATTAACTCAAGAATTTTAGCGGAAGCCTAACATTTAAAGTATTTTTATACTTTTGCAAAGAACCTTAAAAAAACGTAATCCCTTACCAGAATATGCTTAGCGAAGAAAATCTCCAACACGTACGATCGCCCTATGCTCGATTGCCCAAATTTAAATTTAATAATAACCCCGATTACTAATTATAGTCGATCACGTTTCGTTAATAAAAATAAAACTACCAATTAAGAAAAATATTCAGAATATCAACTCTTTAAAAAAAAATTAAATAATATAACTAATATATTAGTCCGATCAGACGATTGATTTCAGGGAAATAATATAGACTAATATATTATTCATTAACATACACTATAGCTATAATTATTATGATTACTGTTATTATTTTCATCTACTGACCACACACACAAAGACACTCACACATCACACACATAAGCATACATGGACACACACACACATGCAAGTCGAATTCAAAACTCATACCCATGCAACAGGCAAACAAATATATATATATATATATATATATATATATATATTTATTTATTTATTTATTTATTTATTTATTTATTTATTTATTTATTTTCTTTTTCTTTCAAAAGAATCCCATCTGCTTTTCACCAAGTATTAATGTAATGGATTTTTATTTAATAATAGTATATGTAGTTATTACAAACTCATACCACAATTTTGGTCAAACACACAAGCTTCATATACACCAACTAAACAAATCCAGAACTCATGATTTTATTTTTCTTCTCAAAGATACAATGGTTATTATTATATATAGGGGTGGCAAAAATTTATCCAACCCAATGGATTATCTATTATATCCATTATAAAAGACTTATTGGTTATTATTCATTAACACACAATTAGATTAATGGGTGTTAATAGATATTATCCATTAACACCCATTAACAAAATGGACAATTATGGATAATTAACCGGTTATCCACTCACATTTCCCACCTCCGGCCACCGCCTACCACCGCCGGCAACCACCACCGCCCACCACCTCCAACTGCCACCGCTGCTGCCCACCACCGACCACCGTCACCAGCCGACAACCACCACCGCCCGCCGCTGCCCACCACCGGCAACAACCACCGGCCACCACCTCCAACTGCCACCAGCCACCGTCAGCCCTTTACTTAAAAATAATAATTATTAAATGCATAGCTTACTATTAGCGAGATTCAAACCTGAATCAAATTCCCTTACAACAAAGCTTATTACCACTAGACTAGACCACTTTTTGATATATATTTGAAAGTTAATATAAATATAAACAAGTAATCATAAAAATTATTGATTATTATGAACGTATTTGTTATTTGTTTTGGATTAAGAATATTTGTTTGTTATTTATAATTTATAATTATAATGAATATAAATTTTTAATTTTTTAATAAGGTATTTGACTTTTTTATTTTTTCTTACTTTTCCATAATCATTTATTAGTGTCAAATCAATAAACACATATATTTTCTATCTCACAATTATGAAGACTATTATAAAATTTTGACAACTTCATATATATAAGGTGATAAAAATAGTGTCGCATTGCAAATATCACTTTTTATTTGAGGTGTAAAAATAGGAAAGAAAAGATAAATATCAAAATTAAGAAAATATCTTGGTTATTGTTGAACGTGGGGCCCGTTAATTTTTTATTAAATGTGAAAAGTTGGTGAAAATATTATGATTTATGAATATTAAGTTATTAACTTATCATTGTGTGTATGTGTGTGTTTTTGTCATGGGTGTGTTTTTTTTGGCATGTGTGTGTGTTTGAGTGAGTTTGTGTGTGTATGTTATGCTTAATGAATCATAATATAAGTAGGCAAGTAATACTCAAAATAATAAATGATATTCCTTATTGGATATTATCCGGATAATACCCATTTATTAATGGATAATATTTGATATTATCCAATAACACCCATTAAGGTTAATGGGTGTTATTGGATAATATCCAAAACTACTCATTAACCTTAATGGGTGTTATTGGATAATATCCAAATTAACCGGTAACACCCAATTGCCACCCCTAATTATATACATATATTTTTGATCCCTTCATTATTATCAGGTAACCAATTTGGTTATTATTATATTCATATAATTTTGATCTCTTTCTGTGCTTACCCACCCATATACCAACGAAACTACAAACAATCAAAGTCATATTAATAACCTTCTAATACTAGTATTATCAAAACACAATAGTCAAAGCTTAAATTATTCTTTGCTTACCTTGATTGACACTACCGTCGTAAGCGTTTTCTTCTCCAACCGGTTAACTTTTCGCCCACTTTTAATATTATTAGTATTATTATTTTATTTTTTTTCACCCTAAAGCTTTCTTTTATGCTCCACTTATTAGGGTTTATTTAACCCTAATCGAAAAGTCTAATATTAAATGGACTAAAATTAATTAAGTTACACTAATAAATGACTAGAATTAAAGTCTTAGTAAAAAATGGGCCTAGCCCAAACCCAAATTAATTAGTTACCGAATAGGTCCAAAACAAAAAAAAAATATTTTTAATCAATATAAATTAATATTTTAAAATTAAAATAATCGGGGTATTACACTCAGGTAAGATTGAGAAATTTCTTATTGATTTGTTTGATAGAGATGTTTCTTTATTTTGAGATTTAGGAGGCAGAGAATTACTTATTTTTCTTCTGATGCCTACTCAATGTTTGTTTGCCTTTTTTTAGTGAGGAATTGGAGAAACACGAGAGCTATTTTGTGAACCATGGCCATCCAACTTCTTGCTGCATACGAGGTTTTATTGAGATCTTTGATAAGCATTTCAGACTTTATTTGTCCTTGGTGTATTTACTTTTCTTCTCTAATTCAAAATATCCTTTCTTGATTTTTTCTAATACAGGAAGGTTTGAGGCCTTCTATTGATTAAATTGAAATTAATATTTTATTATAACAGGTCAGGTGTTCCATCTGGTCTTCCATCTGGTCTGAATAATGAAGATTCCAAAGTAAAAAAACCCTAAGAGAAATCTTGAGGAGGAATATCTGGCCTATGAAGCAAAGGTACTGCTATCACTATCTTCAATCTAGCAGCTGAGCTCGCACAACATCGGGCAGAAACATAACAACTATGGGCGCAACATCGGGAAGAAACACAACGGTTAGTGGCTGTTAGTGGCGCAGATGTTTGCGCCGATGCAACACTGTCCGCAACAACCTCCTCTAGTTAGCAGTACTTCGTCCCCTCCATCCGCTAGCCCTAATTCTGTTATAAATATTTTCACATACCTCCCTCTGAATTTAGGGGACAATTAGTGATTTGACTTTGAAACTATGTGTAATATAACATTTATGGTTTAACTAAGTAATTTAAATTGTTATTTGAATTTGAAACTTTATGTAATAGCATAACACATTTATTGCTTAACTTTGTTTTAATGTTTTAGCTTTTTTGCATTGCAATTTAGTTTAGTAATTTGGTCATATAATTTGTTATATCACAGGTTTAGGAAAAAATATTAATTTTTAAATATTAATTTTTAAAAATGTTTTCGTGATTTCAGCGACGGAATGTCTATCACAATTTAAAAGTATTTTGATTTTATTTTAAATTCCAGCGATGGAGTTTTTGGTCACTGCCTAGCAACGGAACGTTCGTTGGTAACTCATTGTCGGTATATAGCAGCGGAATGTTTGTCGCTAAAGATAAAAAATAAATATTACTCCGTATTAAATTAGAATCAGAGACGGAATGTTTGTTACTATACAGCGACGGAAGTTGTCAGCGATGGATATCAATGACGGAACATTCCGTCATTGACTAGTGACTGAAGTTTTTAGTTCTGTTGGTGAACAGCGACGATAGTTGTTTCGTCGTTGATCAACGACAAACTTTTAGCGACGGTGCAGCGACGGAAAGATTCTGTCGTTGGACTGAAATCAGCAACGGACATCGTATTTTATGGACGGAAATCGGTTTCTAGTAGTGTCGGGTCCCTTCGGTTGTTTAACTCCAAAAAGTTGCATAATTCGCAACTTTCTTAACTCCAAAAGTTGCATAATTCTTTTTGCGTTTCTTTATGCGTTTCTTTGTTAACTCCAAAAAGAAACTCCAAAAAGTTACATTATGCGTTTTTTTTCTTTATTCATTCATCGTCAATTTGAAACCAAAACCATACAATATACTACAACAAATTATGTCTTACGAGGCTCTTAAAAGTGCCTCAATAGGTACCTTATTGAGGCTTTTTGAACCTTGAGGCACTTGGACTAAGTGTCGCTTGTTTCGAAGCCTCAATAGACTATTGAGGCTATTTCAAGTGTCTCAACAGGCTACCACTTTACGAGGCTCATATAAATGCCTTAATAGATTTTCTGTAGTGTCATTTACAAGTGCCCCGAAAAGCATTTTGAAATGTGGAAAGTTAACTATTGCGACTCTTGTAAGTGTCGCTTTAGAAAATTCAAACTGTTTTAACTACCATAAAATGCCTTAATAGAACTATTGAAACAACACCTAGAAGTGTCTCAATAACTACTCTGTGGAGACTGTTCAATAATTTTTTGTTAAGGCACTTCAAAATGCTTCTATATGTAATCTATAAATGTTGTTTTACCACTTGCTATTGGGGCACGTCAAAAGGACCTAAGTAGTGTTATTAAGGCATTCAAAAAAAGCCCCTCAATAACATCAACCTATTTAATATATTTAATTTCATGCTATTGTTGTTTTATCTATAAACAAGATAAGAAAAAAAAAGGTATAAAAAATTAAAAACAAAAACATAAAATCATTTTAAAAAAAAGTATCATAAAATTAATCACCATCACTTTAATTACATTGTCCCCCAGACCAAGTATTTCGATAATTTACGCATATCAAAATAAAACTAACCATGCGTAGGCATTGTATCATACTAGGAAAAATAATCCAACACACTAATAAAACATACGTCGTTCATCACAACTAATATATAAAGTTCTCCATCTACACTATTTTGAGGTTGCAACTATATTGGGTCAAAATCCAACAGTGTTACCTACAAAATATATAAATTTAAATTATTAGAAGTAAAACAAATGACATACAGGCACATATTATAATGATTAATAGACTTAAATAATACAAATGACATACCATCTACACTATTTTGAGGTTATATTGAGTCAAAATCCAACAGTGTTACCTACAAAATATATAAATTTAAATTAGTAGAAGTAAAACAAATGACATACAGGCACATATTATAATGATTAATAGACTTAAATAATACAAACATACCAATGATAAAGGCCAAACTATGGGTGTTCTAATCGCATCTCCAATTGTTGTAAAAAGTCCATATGGCCTAAGTAACTCTTCGTCCCATTCCAGAGGAACTTGAACCTATACTTCACACCAATTACGACCTAAATCTGCACTCCCCATTTGTGTTTTTGGATCAATACTAGAAATGATTCCCTTGGCAACAACATGGTCTGCATTTACAATACTCTTGATAGAGACTATTGCACCGGCCTAAAACGTAAATAAAATAAACCCAACATTAATCTGGAGGTAAATCCACCAGTTAAATTGAAACATGTTCTAATGTGGCAGAAATTACCTTTACGGCGGGATCTCTCCAGATCGCTTTAATATCCTGTGAGGCGAGGGTGATCAAACCTGCCTCCAATTTCTGACAGTTTCTCCCCAATTGCCTGGCACATAGAAAAATTCAGCCCCAGTTTGCTTCACAAATACAGTAGGTAGAAGGTATCGATAACAAGCAATTGGGTTCCATGGTTAGACATGCTAATATCCATTATCTTGCTTTGTAAAGCAGAAATCTTCTAGAAACAATGTAAATTCTTATTCAGGGATGCTAATATCCATTATCTTGCTTTGTAAAGCAAAAATCTTCTTTGTGGAAACAATGAATTGTAAGCTATCAAAATGGTAATACAAAAAAATCATTTTGAGGTATTTATTGATTTCATCTTATGTACAAGGAAGATGAAATGTAGAAGATGATATAAAGAAGATTATCATGTATCATCTACAATGTACCCAACAAAACTCAAGTTTTTGCACATCTTCATGGAGTATCAACTACTACTATGTACCCGAAATTTAAGATTAGAATTGAAAATAAACAAAAGAAGGAACAAGTTGATTGGAGAAAAAGATTAAGTACTGGACCGACCAATCAAACAAGTGGGGTGAAGCGTAAAACAGGTAATGGTAACTTGTCAACAAGTTTAAGGTTTTTCTCGCAATAGGTTTGAAGGACTCCTGTAGCTAACTCCAAGTAGTTGGACCTTGAGTACTTCAGAATCCATAACAACTCTAGAAATATATTCCTAAACATTTGGGAATTGGCAAAAGTAATCCAATTCTACAATCCAAGCGCGGCTAAGAGTACCAAACATGAACATGGAAAGAGTATTTATTTGGCTAAATGGGTCTACACTTGTCATAAAAAACAAATAATGAAAGAAGTAAAATCGATACTTAAATTTATATAATTGGGCATTCCAATAATAGGGGAAGACCAGAGGATCGAAGATCAAGTAGAGATTCAGACCTTATTTTCGATGGATAAGGCATACTTTGAGGAACCCGGCCGTTGTTAGCCAACTCCTTGGCCCCATCATGCAATATCTCGCTCAAACACGTCAATCCATTCAAGACATCTATTATGACCAAACTCAATTGAATTGCATTACAAAGATAAAATTATTGATCTAATCCAGATTATATATATCTACCTCTATTAAGCAAGTAAAACTACTCTATTTCGCCAAAAGGAAACAACCAACACACCCTTTCAAGTATTGCATACTTTTATGGTCCGTAGACATTTGCATGGATGATCAAGTATAGCTCTTTAGTTCCGACTCACAAAACTGTTTGAAATAGCAACTTTATATGCTTACAAAATAAAGCTTTAGAAGTTTTCGAGGACACAAGAGAGAGAGAGTTATTTGATGTCTTGCCCGCTTAAAAATAGTAGATTTCCCGACTCTCCAAAGACCTTAACAATGAAAAAGAGTTAAATAATCAATACTAACCTGGTCAACTCCTCGTGATGTAAAAGAAAAGGACTAATGTACGAAAAATTCAAAAGATGTAGTAGAAGAGAAGAGATAAAAGTATTAATAAAACAAGTTCACACATGCCTTTTCATTTTATCGCATATCATCCTTAAAGGTTTTTTTCAGAGTCGCATTGGGCCATCATAATCGATGGAGGCCTAAAGAGAGACCTCCGTGTAAAAATGAACTTTCACGAAATTCATTAATACCAAGCAATCTTGCACGAGGCCCCTATTCGCTTTTTCTGCTTTCTGCTAGCGAAGGGTTTCCACTTTCTTGGAATTCCACTTCTTTCATGATCTTCATGTAGAAGCTGCGAATACCCAATTCAGACATTGGATATCCAATGCGGCCTCTTCCATGTTCCTGTCTCTTGATCTTGGACTTTGAGGGTCAGGTTACTCTCTTCTTAATCTTTATTATTCCACTTGATTCGTCACCTAGCCCGAATATTATTATTTGTTGCTTTCTTCACCATTTGGAAAGCTAAAGCCCTTACAAAATTAGAGCCTTTTGTTTGTAGTCTTTGGACCCTCGATTTTTAGTAAACTCAACACTAACGATCATTGCGAATGCTTGTACAAGGAATTGCCCGATTATAGTATTATGTCTAAGTGTGCCTCGAATCTCATGATCATTTGTCCCTTCACATGGGGGTGCCAATTTTTGTGAAATAACTTGTTCAAGGTGTTGGGGAAACTTGGGCCGCCTATATCTATTGCAGCCCTTCCTAAGTGAGAGGTTTTGGCAAGGGAAGACATACTAGTTTGTTCGGCAATGTGTGTTTGGTGTCTATGGACCGGGAATTCTGCACTTTACGGGACCAAGAATTTCTTGGTCTCTGCCTGCGGAAAGAGTAGTTGTCATGGCATCTCTATGAGCTTCAGCTAGGGGTGTCTTCCTCGAAGGGTGCCCATTTTAGATTTACAATGGGTGTGTGCAGCGTTTAAAGATTTTTCCGCATATTTTAACTTTGATAAACTTCTTTGTTTGTCTTTGTATCCTTCCTTGTGCTCTATTTATATATTTTCTCTTTTCTATTCCCAAAACAAAGGAGTTAATTTCAAGCAATCGCTGTAATCCACAAGTCAACTTTGACCTAAAATAGATCCCCTCAAGCATATACACGGCCAAGGTCAATCACCAGTAACCCTATAGTTTTCCACCTATATTGAACTTCATCATTCCCTACAATCCTCCACCGTGGTTTTTCCAATATCAAGCTTTACCCTTTAACTTAGTTGATCAGCTTTCCAATTTCCTATCTTGGTCTCCTCTATTCTGGCCGATGTTTTTGTCGCTTGACGAGGGAAGTTTGTGTTCACTTTTCCATAAAAGACAAAAATCAAATAAAGATCTTATACGTGATTCTCGAGAGGAAGGTCAAATCCGACAAACCCGATAGAATCAACCAAGAAAACAAGCCTATACAATCTAACTAACAAATAACAAGAAATTTTAAACTTA
>JABEVN020002450.1:0-21417 GCA_013146195.2 Codonopsis lanceolata
GAATTTTGAATACAAATTTTCCTCTATTTTCTTTTCCATTATGAAGAATAAAACATTTCTGATAGAAGATTTTAAGAAATCCTATGTTTGGGGCTCTTCCTCTCCATATTTCATATGGAGTTTTGTTATGAAACTTGTTTACGAGGATGCATTTGAGTAAAACATGCGAGTTGGCGGCTTACGTCGAGTAAGTTGGGAAGTTTAGCTTACGCTAGCATTGTTCTTTTTGCTGTCGGTGTTACGTTCTTCCGTTCGGCTACACCATTTTGTTGAGAATTGCGAGTGAAAGTTGTGGCGATCCGTGGTCATCACGGTACTTTTCACCATTGTTCTTGAATTCGGTGCCATTATCGATCTTATGTCACTAATGTCTTCAAGCTTTTGAGTTTGAAGTCTTACGAAGAAGCGATGACTAGATCATACGTCTCATCTTTGATGTCATTGTTTCAATCCAGGTGAACCTAGAGTAGTTAGTCGACTACTACAGTGTATACTTGTCTCGAAATCTTGGTTGTTGTGATTGGTCCAAAGAGATCCATATGTAGAAGTTGAAGAGGTACGTTTGTTGACAAGACAGGACTTTCTTTTGAAGGAAGACTTGGAAAGTTTTCCTAGTTGGCAAGCTTTACAACTTCGTCATGGTCGGCGGACACCGTAGGTAGACCTTTGACAAGCCCGTTTTTGGAGAGCTTGGAGGTGCTTGAAGTTGAGGTGGTGAGGCAGCTTGTGCCATAGCCAATTTGTCACGAGCGTTGTTAGCTACTAGGCAAAGGTTTGAGAATCTCCTAGAAGATTTAAGTCCACGACATAGAGCGTTTCCTTGTCTATTGCCGGTCAGTATTATTGTAGAGCGGATTCACTGTCTTTGATGAGGCCTTGGTTGGAGTTGAATTGGCATAGTAATCCTTTGTCGCGAAGGTGAGATATGCTCGGAAGATTGTGCTTTAAGCCACTCACTAGAGAAACTTTGTTGATGGAGAGACTTCCTCAGTGATTGAGCCATATCAATTGTTTTTCCTCTTGCATTGTCTCAAAATAACGATGGGTCCTTTGGCTTCACTATATACGTAAAGACTTGTTTCATGTCATGTGTCTTGGCGACCCTTGTCAGTACCGGATGTCTTTGTTTTTCGATTCTATAGCCATGAAGCATTCTGAAAAAAATTAAAGCAACAAGGTCCCCTTTATTTTCTTTTGGGTCCAGGATTAGCAACCTTTTGGAACCCATACATGCTGACCTTGAGAGCTAGGTCTCTCGGATCTTGGAGTGAACCTTAGCGAGGCATGCAGGGCCGGATGGCCTAGCAATTGCAAGAATGACATAAATGGAAATTCCATAGAAGCTGTAGTGGCTTTAGCGAAGAGTGATTATGATCATCCTTTTTCTTGACATCCATTCTTGGTTTAGCTTGCTTGTTGACGGTAGACTTAATTGGTTTCTTTTGAATCTTCCTATATAGGTTACCACCAGACTTAGCTTTAGCTTGTCTGTTGATTACCTTTTTAGGAGGATTTGGTAGAATACCTTTAAGTTTACTTTCAGCAGTCTGAAACTTTTGTTTCATAGACAAACTTGATATTCTGGGTAGAGGTTTAGTAGGTCTACCGGCCGGACTTTGCCTTAGCGAGTTGTTGCCGGCGAGACTTCACTTTCTCTACCGTTACCTTTTCGGGTTTCTCATTTGAATCAGTCATCTTAGCTTTTCCTTTCTGAACTTTTGGGTAAACATAGGGAACACTTGAATAGCCAAGGCCTTGTTTCCCTTTATTTCCGAATGTCTGTTTAGAGAAAGATATATCATTAGCATTCTCGGAGGATTCACCTTTCTGTGACCGTGAAGAAAATGTCGTAGAGGCACATGCACATCGAATATCCTATGCCGGTTTTATCATTACTAGGATTTTGGCTTGGCTTGAAAGGATTTCTTGAAGGCATCCTTGGAGCGTTCCAAGAGTCAATTGTCTTTTGCAAGGCAATTTTCTCCAGGTCAAGTCCTTTGATGTGCTCAGATAGACATTCAATTTTGTCACAAAGGAATTTGTTTTCTTCCTTCAGATTGATACTTTCTTGTTGATAGCTATTGAGAGTTTGAATCTCGGCCCATTATAGATTTCTCGGCGATAAGTTTTTCACGCAGTTCTTTGCAGTTTAACATAGGCTACTCTAAAGGAATTAAATTCTTCAAGCATATCTTGATTATCCTTGAAAAGTTCTTCCCTTCTTGAAGGCTGTCCTTTGTTGGTTTCACTTTTATCCAAGGGACTAGGTGAAACCGACTTCATTTTCGTAGTCATAGGTAGGACTGAATCATCGAGCTATTAAGCACATGTTAGCTTGCTCACAATCATCTTCCTCCTCTTCTGAATCAGTCTCAAACCATGTAGCAACCTGTTTGTCTTCTATGTCTTCAGCCAACATACCTTTTTGTTTTTGAAATTTTTTATAAGTAGGTTTTCGGTATGCTTCAAATTTTGGCTTTGGACATTTGGAGGCAAAATGACCAGGTTTTCTACAATTGTAACACACAAGCTCTTCCTTAGATGAGCTTTCACCATTTTTCTTAAAAGGTTGTTGGAGTGTGTTCTTCCTTCCATATTTTGCAAATTTTGAAAACGTTTTACAAACATAGCAAATTGTTCATCGGATAGAAAATCATTTTCACGAGGAGGAAGTGGAAGGTTTGTTTTCAACGATGATTTCTTCTTGGACCATGGTCGGCAAGGACACAGCTTACATCGTTTGTCTTGCTCTAGAGCTTGATTTACTTCTAGCTCATAAACCTTTAAACTTGCGTAGAGACTACGGAGAGTCATCTCGTTTAAGTTTTGGATTCTTTCATAGCCGTGGTCTTAACATGCCATAAGCTACTAGAGAGCCTAGAAACCTCATGTTCATTTCCTTTTGTCATAAGTTTTACCAAGAAAAGACTATTATTTATTACCTCACTAAAGCGATCAATTCTTGTCTCAAGGTTTCCTTTGGATCCTTTTTGAAGGAATCAAACTGCTGGATGTATGTGTACTTTCTATTATCCCTTGTGTCTTGATCTCCTTCCAAGTATTCCACAAGAGCTTCCCACATCTCTTTAGCAGTTGTACATCGAATCACTTGCTGGTATGTGCTTGTGTCTAGAGAGCTGGTGATGATATTGATTGCTTTCTTGTCAAGCTCTACCGGTTTTACGTTGTCCTCTGTCCATTCGATTCTTCTTTAGGTACTCGAGATTCCCAATGATGGAGGCAAGAAGATTGGCCTTCATTGGTACATGTTGACCTGTAGTAACGCACTTCCATAATCTGTTGTCAATAGAGTTCATAAATCGCATTACCTTATCCTTCCATACATCAAAATGACCTTCGTCCAATATTGGGACGTGGTTAGCATTAGATGTAGGCAGCATGTAGTGTGTTTGTGCCATTTTATCGTATCTCTCAAGAGTTTAATCTCGGAAAAACTTGTTTTCAAAGAGTAAGGCTCTGATACTAATTGTGGGTCCCAACGGGCACAATAATAATCTAGAAGGGGGGTTGAATATCTTATTATACACTTAAAAACTTTTGAGTAAGTTCTTTGAAAGATACTTACAATCTATTGAAAAGATTGAAGTAGCGGAAGACTTTCAAAGTACCTGTTTCAAGTTTGCTGATAAGGACTACCGGTAGACCTTTGACAGGTTACTTAAGTTACATCATGTTTAAAGGATAAAGATAACTAAAGCAATAACCAGGTTCAAACAAGAGACAAGCAAGAAAGAAATAACACAAGTATTTTGGGATGGTTCACACTATGAAGAGTGTTACGTCCACCACCAAGGCAGTCAACCTTGGATTTAAATAGTGAAATATGTTTTCCACTAGATCTATTACAAAGAATATTCCTAATGGATCGTGTACAAAATATTGACTTGTGTTTGGGTTCTAAGGAATTAAATATCTGTAAACACAAGATATTTAATTCGTGCAGAAGTATAGTTAATGAATGAATAACAACAAGAAGTAGAGAAATAAATGTTGATGCTCGGCTTCTTGTTGTTGACGAGGACTTCTAGATCTGTTGAGGATCTTTTGAATGCACTGAGTTGTAAGACTTGGAGTTATAGAGTTTCAGAGCAATCCTTTAAAGTGTTCGATCGATTCTGTACAGTGTTGTCTCTCTCTTTCTCCAGTCTTCAATGGCAGCATTTATAGCAGGTGCATTTCGAAAAGATCCGTTGGAGAAGATGAAGACTGTTACAGCTCTGTAATGTAAAATGCATTAAATACATGGGGCTGTCAGTCAGAAAATTCGTCTTCACAGATATCTAGAGCAGTGAATGATTTCTGAGATCTTCTAGAAGTTGAGCAATCTGGGTGTCAG
The DNA here is from genome assembly GCA_013146195.2 of Codonopsis lanceolata. Classification (NCBI taxonomy): domain Eukaryota; kingdom Viridiplantae; phylum Streptophyta; class Magnoliopsida; order Asterales; family Campanulaceae; genus Codonopsis; species Codonopsis lanceolata. The sequence continues at coordinate 4,358 of JABEVN020002450.1, forward strand.
ATCTGAGAGTTGTTACGCATGTAGGAGATAGTACCGCTTTCACTTTCCTTGTTCATGGCGAAAAGTCTTCCTGCTTTTCGGAAAGCTGCTTTCGGTGGGCTTGATGTGTCAGGGAATGTCTCAGCTTTAAATTCAAACAGTGATGAGATAAATTTAAACTGATCCAATAAATCGTTGAAGGATAGGACACGTCATGATAGACCAGGTGGACACCAGGTCTACCGTTTATAAGCTTTGAGCAGGTCTTCGGTGAAGCTGTGAAGAGATCTTCCGCTGAACCTGTAAAGTCCTATTAAAAACTATACTTGGCAAAGTTCTATACACAGTTGCCACGCTAATCGATACGCATCCCGATTAGCCACTGAAGTATAAAACTAATGTAATGAACTGAACATATATAAATCTAACATAAGAATGAACAATCTCCTCCTATTTATATATGGTCATCATTACTACAAATGAGGGCTATAACCGACTATGTGATAGATAATAGCATGTCTTTAGGGATTTATATATATAGTAGCGGAAGACATGCCTCTATCAAACAGAAGAGCACCTTAAGTGTAAGGACTAATCTAAGTGCATACAAGGATAAGGAAATCATAGAATAGCACAGGTCGATCAAAAGCAGTTCAAATATAAATTTAAACTGAGTGTTTAAATTCTGAGCAGATATAGAAAATGACATAACAAGAATTTAAACAAGACAATTTTGAAAAACAGATAATCTTCTGTATTATAAACAAGATGTTTACATTTTACAGAGTTTTCAAAACATAAGATAGATCTGAGGTAAAGGGAGGAAAAGATACAAATCTACCAAGGTCTTTTCCCTTTGCCTTTGTCTGCAGCTTCCTTTTCCCTTCGTTCTCTCTCTAGCTCTTCCATTCTACGTACGTACTCGTCATCGGCATCAGTAGGAGGTCTGGGGGGACGAGAGCGGTAGTCGAGTTCTTCACGAAGACGACTGTTCTCTTCCATCAGCATCCGGTTGATTGATCTCATTTGCTTCTCCTCCGTGACGGCCAGATCACGATCACGATGGGCATTCATAATATTGTGAGCAGAGTCTCGAGCTAGGTTGTTGAGCTCTAGAACAGGAGGGCGGCCATTGCCGAGATGGAGAGTGATGGCATGGAAAAGCTGGTAGAAGAGGGAGGAGCAGATACGTACACATTCGTCTCTTTGGGCTTCAACATTGATCTTGACGTCTGTGAAATCATGTCGTATCTGTCCAAAGCGAGTCCATACATCCTCTTGAAACTGTCGAAGAAGAGCTGCAGTTCAATCATTGGCTTTGGACGCAACAGTGGCTATCTCAGCGGTAGCGGTAGTTATGCTAGTGAGAGCGCTTAGCCGCTCATTCATATGGCGTCCCAAATTGACAAAATTTCAGCATTGGCCGGCTGATAAAAAGAGGTTGCCTGGCCAATGTGAAAGGTAGCGGTACCGGCAGAGGTAGTGGCTTGAGGAGACACTGGCTGGAACGGCTGTTGGAGTGGAGGAGTGATGGAGTCGGAAGAGGAAGAGTCTTGGGTAGGTAAGGTGTTGGTAGAGGATGAGATGGTCTGAGGTGGAGGGGGAGGAGGGCATGGTGGGGAATCCAGCTCCATATCAGTGTCAGAATTTTCACTGATATGGGAGGATTCGGGTAGGGGGTCGGTTGAGAACCAGAAAGAGGGGGCAGGGTATAAAAGGGAGTTTGGTTTGTGAAAGGTAGGTTGAGGAGGTTGTTGGTCAGGGGTGAAGAGCTCTGCTACTGAGGAAAGTTCAAAGAGGAACTTGGCAGCAGTAGAGTCTATGGGCTTTGTGGGAGGGTTTTGAGTTTGTTGAGGTGTGAATGATGAAGTTGGTTGGGATTGGTGAGGTGAGGTAGGGGTAGATGGGTCAGGTGAGTAGTTGAAGGGTGAAGGAGGAGGGGGAGTGGGTGTTCGGGTTGGCTCCTCCTGAGTATGAGGCTCCTCCGGAGGTGGTGAATTCATCTGAGTAGATGACTCAGGGGGAATAGGTTGGCTATTGGTTGATGGTTGGGCGTCGGTAGTTGGTTGGCTGGCGGTAGTTGGTTGGTCGTCGGAAGAGGCTTGGCTGGCGGCGATTGGCTCCTTTTCTTCCTTAGCGGCTGAATAGGAGACTCAGCTGCGTCATCGGTACGGGCAGGAGTGTCTGCTGGTGGTTGGTCTTCAAAGGTTTTACGAAGTCTCCTTCGTTTTGGTTTAGGGGTGGGTGTAGGAGAAGATGAGGGTGGTCGTTTGGCTTGTGTAGAGGGCTGGGAAGAAGAGGTTGGATGAGTTAGAGAGGATGGCTGGGCTGGTGAAGGGGATGGAATTGGGTTGGCTGGACTCTTGTCCTTTTGGCCTTCCTTCATCTCCTTTCGAATCCACCTAGCCTGCTCCTACATTTAATGGGGCCTTGCGGCCGCAAGGTCGGTAGAACATGCATGCTTTATTTTGCTTCCAACATTTTTGGCAGTTTTGCAGTTTGGTCCTTTCTGTTATTTTCCGTTACATTCCGTTTCTTTCCTGCACTTTAAAAATTCTACACAAACTCTAAACTAAACTATTAACAACAAATAAATACAACACTACGATGCTTTTCTCCCCCAAACTTGAATTTTGGCATATTTAATTTTTAATTAAATGTCCAAAATTAAATAAGACGGAGAATAGCATATTTAAATTACACTACGAAAGTAAATAAAATTAATCATAGTGGGTTGCCTCCCACTTAGCGCACTTGTTTAACGTCTTTGACTCGACCGAACTGCAAACCTAATCATTTGGTGGTTCATTGTCAACAAGACAAATTAGTTAGATAATTCTCTCGACTGACATGGGTTCAAGGTATGGTTTGAGTCGGTGACCATTAACTTTAAATATTTCATCGGTCCTTGGGTTTCTAATATCAATTGCTCCATGAGGATAAATTCGAACTATATTGAAAGGACCAGACCATTTTGATTTTAATTTTTCGGAGAATAACCTGAGTCTAGAATTGAAAAGAAGCACTTTTAATCCTGGACGGAACATTTTGTTGGCTAATCCCATATCATGGTATTTTTTTGGTCTTTTCTTTATAAGTTTTAGCACTCTCGTACGAATTTAACCTATGTTCTTCTAATTCGTTTAATTGGAACAGTCTATCCTCACCAGCCAAGGTTAAATCTAAGTTAAGTTCTTTAACAGCCCAATAGGCTCTATGTTCAATTTCAACTGGTAAATGACAGGCTTTACCATACACCATTCGGTAAGGACTCATTCCTATTGTGGTCTTATATGCTGTTCGGTATGCCCATAAAGCATCATTAAGTTTAGACTGTCAATCTTTACGGTTTGGTATAACAGTCTTTTCTAACACTGCTTTTATTTTTCTATTACTCACTTCGACTTGGCCAGACATCTGTGGATGATAGGGTGTAGCTAACTTGTGAGTTACACCATATTTTCTAAGGACTGTATTTAGCAATCTATTGGTGTAGTGTGTTCCTTGATCACTAATTATGGCCTTAGGTACTCCAAACCGAGGAAAAATATCTTCCACAAATTTGACCACGGGTTTTCCATCATTATTTTTAGTTCCAATAGCTTCTATCCATTTAGATACATAATCAACAGCAACTAAAATATACTCACAATTATTAGAGACTGGAAAAGGACTCATAAAATCAATACCCCAAACATCAAAAATTTCAACAACCATATTTATATGCAAGGGCATTTCATTCCTTTTTCCTATTCCACCTGTTCTTTAACACTTATCACATGTTTTATAAAATATGTCACAATCCCTAAAAACAGATGACCAATATAATTCAGATTGTAAAATTTTTCTAGCAGTTTTATTATATTACCACTAAAATGACCACCACAAGAGTATTCATGACAAAATGTCATGATACTTTATTGGTCTTGTTCTGGAACACATCTCCTAATTAAAGAGTCTGAACACATTTTATATAAATGAGGTTCTTCCCAAAAATAATTATTAGCATCTGTTAAAAATTTCTTTCTTTGATAGTGATCAAAATAAGGATTTATGATATCAGATACATCATAATTGACATAATCAGCGTACCAAGAATCTGAATCTTTGACTGCTAATAACTGTTCATCAGGGAAGTCTTCATTTACAGGAATTTTATTATCAAGAAATTGACGTTCAAGTAAGGGTGAAAATTCTAATCTAGACAAATTGTCGGCTATGACATTTTCTGTTCCCTTTTTATCTTTAATAGTAATGTCGAATTCTTGCAATAATAACATCCACCTTATGAGTCTAGGCTTAGCCTTTTTCTTACTCAATAAATATTTTAGGGCTGCATGATCAGAAAATATTATGACTTTTGATCCTAACAAATATGATCTAAATTTTTCCAATGCATACACAACTGCTAAAAATTCTTTTTCTGTTGTCGTATAATTAAGTTGTGCATCATTTAATATCCTACTAGCATAATGTATTACATGTGATTTCCTATCTACCCTTTGACCTAACACAGCTCCAATTGCAAAATCCAAAGCATCGCACATGATCTCGAAAGGAAGAGACCAATCGGGGCCGGTTAAAATTGGAGCAGTTGTCAATCTTTCTTTTAACAAATTAAATGCGTTCAAGCATTCTTGGTCAAAAATGAATTCGGTGTCTTTTGCCAATAGATTACATAGAGGTTTACAGATTTTTGAAAAATCTTTTATAAATCTTCTATAAGAACCTGCATGCCCTAGAAAACTTCTAACACCTTTGACAGAAGTTGGGGGAGGTAGTTGTGATATAACTTCAATTTTTGCCTTATCGACTTCAATTCATTTATTAGACATAACATGACCTATGACTATTCCATGTTTAGCCATGAAATGGCTTTTCTCCCAATTTAGGGTTAAATTAGTTTCACAACATCTTTTCAAGACTGATGTTAGATTTTCTAGGTAATGGTCAAAAGAATTCCCAAATACTGAAAAATCATCCATGAATACTTCGACACATCTTTCCACTAAATCTGAAAATATAGAAATCATGCATCTTTGAAAAGTAGCTGGGGCATTACAAAGTCCAAAGGGCATTCTCCTAAATGCAAAGGTACCAAAAGGACATGTAAAGGTGGTTTTCTCTTGGTCTTCGGGTGCTACGGGGATTTGGTTGTAGCCAGAAAAACCATCAAGAAAACAATAATATTCATGACCATCTAGTCTTTCAAGGATTTGATCAATAAATGGCAAGGGAAAGTGGTCCTTCCTAGTTGCCGCATTTAATTTCCTCAAATCAATGCACATTCTATAACCAGTGATACTCGAGTAGGAACTAATTCATCCTTATCATTTTTAACGACTGTAATTCCGGATTTCTTAGGAACTACCTGAATTGGACTAATCAATTTACTATCAGATATTGGGTAAATTATACCCGCATCGAGAAGCTTAAGAACTTCTTTTCTTACTGCTTCTTCCATGTGAGGGTTAAGTCTTCTTTGTGTTTCTCTAGAAGGTTTACTACCTTCTTCTAAATGTATTTTATGCATACACATAGACGGACTAATGCCTTTTAAGTCTGCTAAGAACCATCCTATGGCTTCTCTATGTGTCCATAAAACTTTTAATAAGCTTGTTTCTTGTTCTTCTGTTAAATATGTAGCAATTATAACAGGTAAAGTTTTACCTTCCCCTAAAAATGCATATTTTAAGTGGGGTGGTAATGGCTTTAATTCTTCTTTAGGAGGAGGTTTAACAGACGGAATGAATTCAGAATTTTTAGGTTTAATTATTTCTTCTTTAACCTCCTCAATGTTTTCTACTATTTCTTCATCTACTTCTATTTCTTGAAGAAGAGATTTTAGAATTTCCACTTCTTCTTCATCATTATTTTCATCCTCTTATTTTTCTTTTTTATCATAATTATTTTTTGATTCTGACTCTTCCTTATTATCTTTATCTTTATTTTTAAGTGCTTCTAGTCTTTCTCTCTCTTTTCTTTCATCAGTCTCATGAAGTTCTCTTTCTAACTCTTCAATGTCAAATTTTATGTGAGAGAAAGTTCTATCATCATGAACTACAAACACATCTTTCTCATAATCATCCTCGCAATTTTCTTCAAAATTTTGAGTTGTTAATTTTTCTATTTCATCAATTAAGAAACATGCATTCATGTCACTAGGTCTATTCATTGCATCAAAAAAAATGGGATTTCTACAGTTTCACCTAGGACTGACATTGTGAGTTTACCATTCTTAACATTTATCATTGTATTCGCAGTGGCCATAAAAGGTCTGCCTAACAAGATAGGGACTTCATTATTTGTGCATATTTTCCTTTCCATCTCTAGAACCACTAAATCAATCGGAATGATTAATTTAATTATCAACCTAAACTAGGATGTCCTCTACTATACCCAAAGGATGTTTAACTGAACGATCAGCTAATTGTAACGACATATTAGTGGGTTTTAATTCTCCTAACCCCAATTGTTTATAGACTGCAAAGGGCATCAAATTAATACTTGCTCCTAAATCTAGCATAGCCTTCATCTTTTTAGAGCTACCCAATGAGACTTGGATATTAAAGCTGCCAGGATCTTTCAACTTAGGGGGAAGTTTGGGTTGTAAAACTGCACTTACGTTTTCAGAAACAATAATTTTATCATTGTTTTCAAATTTGTGTTTCTTAGAGTGAAGATCTTTGAAAAACTTAGCATAGGCGGGAATATTTTTAATAACATTAAACAAAGGAAGGTTAACATTCACTTTGGATAACATATTATAAATTTCCATAAATTGTTTATCCATTCTGTTTTTCATAAGTATTCTAGGGAACGGAATTGGAGGAACATATGGTGGTGGTGCCACAAAAGGTTCCTCTTCTTCTTGTTCTTTTTCTTGCCATACTTCTTCTTGACTTTCTTTGTTTGGCACTTCTTCGATTTCTTGATTATTTGTTTGATTATTTTCATTTTTATCATTTTCAACATCTTTTTTCAGAATTATCTAATTTATCAGGCACATTAGAAGATTAAATAGGATCACTTACCTCTTCTCCAATTACTCTACCACTTCGTAGAGTAGTGATGGATTTTGCTTGTTCGGTTTGACTAAGCAACTTCCCTTCTTCTCTTTTCTTGTTTTCAACTTTTGCAAGTTTATTCCTTAAATTTTCTATCTCTTATAGCAAATATTTGTTAAGGGCAACTTGTCATTTGTTTGCTCCATCTGATTTTGAAACTTCTTCAATTCGTAATTGACCTTGATTTGGGAATTGTTGAGGTTGTAACGGTTTATTTCCTCCCCGTGAAAAATTAGGATGATTCCTCCAACTAGGATTATATGTGTTTGAGTATGGATCATTCCTTTGTCTTTGAGGGTATATGTTCATGCCATTTACCTGTTCAGATTACATAGCATTAGATGGACAAAAATTAGTAGCATGAGAATATAATCGACACATGGCACATGCTTCTTGAATTGGCCAATTTTCATATTGAGCTTGTGTATCAGATTTTTCTTGAACTTGAAATAAACTTCTACTTTTACCTCTTGTACTTTTCTGTTGAGAATTTGCACTCAACATCTCAAATAATTCTTCTAGTACAACTGGTGTCATTCTATTAATAGAACCACCAGCCGCACTATCAACCATAGTTTTCATGGCACATGCTTCTTGAATTGGCCAATTTTCATATTGAACTTGTGTATCAGGTTTTTCTTGAACTTGAAATAAACTTCTACTTTTACCTCTTACACTTTTCTGTTGAGAATTTGCACTCAACATCTCAAATAATTCTTCTAGTGCAACTGGTGTCGTTCTATTAATAGAACCACCGGCCGTACTATCAACCATAATTTGTAAAGCAGGCGAAAGAGCATGATAGAATTGAAGTACTAACACATCTTGAGACAGATTATGATGAGGGCACATAATAAGTAAATTTTTAAATCTATCCTATGCCTCATGGAATGTTTCTCCTGGTTCATTTTGAAAAGACATGATTTGTTTTCTGTATTCTATAAGAGATGCATGTTTTTAATATTTACTCATAAACAAATCATATAGTTGAGCCCAAGCATAAACACTACTAAGTGCTAGATTCATAAACCATCTTTTCGCAAATTCTTTTAATGCACTTGGAAAATATTTCATTTTTTGGTCTTCCATCAAACCTCCTAACAGATATGTACTTATCATATAGTCATATTCTCTAAGGAAACTTACTGGATCTTTAGCGGGCATTCCATGAAAAGAATGTATCATATTAAAATAATGGCCTTTTAATTCGAAATTCCTTACTACATCTGGTAAGACTAGACATGATGTTGATATATTCAACGTAGGTCTACTAAAATCATTAATAGTTATTTGATTTACTACTACTTCCATAGTTCTTCTAGCAGGTTCTTCTTCTTTTTGATTCGCATTTACCGGATGAACCGTATTTTCAGGATTTAGATTATTATTGTCCATTGGAGGATCAACCAGAGGATCCTCTTGATTCAATTGTTCTTGATTATCAGGCTGGGTTGCTAGATGATCAAGATCTTCTTGATTCTTTCCAATATTATTTATATTTTGATTTAGTTCTACCAGTTTAGGATTCAAATATCTACAACCGTGCATAAAATAAATAAAACAATTAATACAACTAACTAAAAACAAATAAAATCTTTTTGTATTTTTATTTTTATAAAAACTGAAATTAAAAATTACGCTACCCACAAACTAACTATACAAACTATCTTGTCCCCAGCAATGGTGTCAAAAACTTGATCAATGTCTTATTTTAATTATTTTCCTTGCAAGTGGACAAGACTATTGTAGAATAGTTTTGCGAAGCAAGGGTCGAACCACAGAGACAAGAAGATTACGAATAACACGATTATCGGTAGCCAATTATTAAACTAAGGGGGTTTTTATATTAATTTTAATCTAAACTAATTATTATTCTAGGGTTAACTAAATTAGCAACAATCACAGTCTATGAAGATCTTATGGTGGAGGGAAATCTAGGATTAGGGTTTCACTTGTATCTCCTTTATGGCTTATTTTAATAAAGTATCATTCAATTTCTTGGGTTCGTTTGCAAAATATAGATATAGCCTGTCGAATTACCGTTCAGTCTTCATCTTCAAATAATTCGTCCATTCTATATCCTAGGCACAAGAACTTATGATCTAACTGTCACTTAGGTCATATATGGAACCTGACCCTAACTTATCACTCTCGTGCATCGATAGGTTCAATTTATTATGATGGTGAGCCAGTGTACGACATATGCACATTGATCATGCAGTTATCCGCACCTCTAGGCCTTTATTATTCACGATTACATTCATTTGTTCAAAGTGAAATAATAGAGGGATTGATAAACATCACAATCAACAAGAATTGAATGAATAAAAATATATATAAAGCATAGATTCGATACATGTTACCTCCCAATTCCTAGGTTAATGGATGTTTAGTTCATCCTTCAAGATGAACAACACATGGAGATGATAGAATACATGGATTGATTTTCAAAACATGTAATTACAACAACTAATTATGTTACGCTAAATCCTAAGCTAGAACTATCAAAAACTAATTTCTGGACGTCCTTGAGCTTTGGCTACCGTCCTTTATTTATACCAAGGAGTTGTAGAGGGTTTAGGAATTTCAGTCAGGATCGAAAACCTCCGAAAAGTCGATTCTGCCTACCTTGCGGCTGCAAGGTCATTACCCCCTTGCGTCCGCAATGGTCTTCAATAATCCGGGGTGAATTTTCTGGACACACTGCCTACCTTGCGGAGGCAAGGTAAGAAATACCTTGCGGCCGCAAGGTCTCCAGCCTTCTCTTTTGTCGTTTCTTCTTTAATTTACTCTTTGGTCCCTTCTTGGAATTTTCACCAAAAAGCCTTATAATTTTTATAATTTCACCTAAAACCCTAAAACTCATAAAACAACTGAAAAACACATATCAGTAGTCAAAAGCCTCGTGGAATCGCTCAATTTTAAGTGATAAAAGTATCCGAAATCGACGTATAAAATACATCGATCAGTGAGTAAAGAAGATCGCTAATGAATCGTGTACAAAATAGTTTTCAACCATGTGTATAATGATAAAAGAATCAATCAATGAAGATTTATTCTCTCAAGTGCTAAAGTAAAAGAATAGTTAATGTAAACTAGAGAAGCTATTGTGATTTTAATGTAGAAGATCTGCAGCTTCAATGAGTTTGGTAGAGTATTAGTTCTTGTCCTTTGATCTCTTGAATGCTTGAGTATTGAAGATGAGTGCCTGAATATTGAATATGTTCAAGAGTATGTTGTTCATATCTTCAATGCTTGAATATATACCAAGGGAGATCTTCAAAACCGTTGGGCTTGAATCGAGGAGGATGTCACCAACGTCATAATGCATTAAATGCATTCGACGCTATATAGGTTCTATCTAGCAAGCAGATATCAAAGATGCAATGTTGCAGAGACAGATACACCAAACAAAGTAAGTTTCGGTGTTGCAGGAGTGTACAGCTTGAAAGTCTTCTTAGCCAAATAAGGAAATGTCTTTAGACATTGTTGAATCAGATTCTAGAGGGACAGACTGTCTATACAGTTGTCTGGAGTCAGATAAAAATAGTTGACTTCTTTTGGGAGGGAAATTTGATTAAGATAATTTGTATATTATTTGACTAGATATTAAAATATCTAGTTCAAATAATATGTGACATGGATTTCACGTGTTTGGTTATCTTCAAATTTGAGCAGAGCAGACTTGGAAGTCTGCTGGTGAATAGAGCTTTCAAGAACTGTTTTTGAAGCCTGCTGGTCCCGTGTCTTGATTCTATTGCAACCTTGATTCTATAGACAATTGCCACGTACACACTAACCGGTACGCAGACCATTTACCTACTGTGCAATAGAATAAAAAGATAAATCAACCAAATCAAGAACTTATGAGGGTCAACAACTCCGTTGTTCAAGCTTTAAAGCATTGTGAGCCTTATCTTCTTCATGATCAGTTTATTTTGTATACTAATCACCAAGCATTAAAGTATATAAATCACCAGAAGAGTATTAACAAAATGCATGCTAGGTGGATTTCTTACTGACAGCAATTTCCTTTCATGTTGAAGCATAAGTCAGGAATTCAAAACAAGCCTGCAGATGCTTTAAGCAGACGAGCTACGTTATTGGTGACGATGATTCATGAGATTACTGGGTTTGAAATACTATGTGAGTTATATGTGGATGATGATGATTTTATAGAACTATGGAGTAAGCTTCCTTTTGTTGATGTTAATAAGTAGGAGGGTTATCTTTTCAAAGGTACTCATTTGTGTATTCCTCGCACATCTTTAAGAGACAAGCTCATCCGAGATTTACATGGAGGCGGTTTGAGTGGTCATCTCGGGCGCGAAAAGACCATATCTAGCTTAGAGGAGCGGCATTAATTATTGGCCTCCGTTGAAGAGGGACGTGGCAAAGTTTGTAAGTAGGTGTCATACATGTCAGATGGCCAAATGATAAGCTCAAAATACGGGGATGTACATGCCTTTGCGATTCCTGAGGCCATTTGGGAGGATCTTTCAATGGATTTTGTTCTTGGATTACCTCAAACTCAACGTGGGGTGGATTCTATTTTTGTGGTCGTTGAAAGGTTTTCCACAATGGTGCATTTTATCTCGTGCAAAAAGACTGCAAATGCCTCAAACATTGCACAATAACTTTTTAAGAAAATTGTTTGTTTGCATGGTGTTCCTAAATCCATCAATTCAGATCGTGATACTAAGTTTCTTAGTCATTTTTGGATCACTTTATGGAGGATGTTTGATACTTCTTTAAATTCCAGAAGCACGGCTCGTCCACTAATAGAGGACAAACGGAGGTTGTTAACCGGACTCTTGGTAATCTTATTCATTGCATTTGTGGTGATAAACCGAGACAATGGGATCATGTACTACCTCAGGCTGAATTTTCTTTTAACAATGTTGTTCATAGTTCCACGGGGAAGTCTCCTTTCTCTGTTGTGTACCAAAGGCAGCCACGACATGCTATTGACTTAGTAAAATTACCCCCAAGGGACGGGATTTAGTGTCGCAACTGCTAATTTGGCTACAGATGCATAGAATGTCAAGGTTGCTGTTCGGCAGAAGTAGTTTGAGATGAATCAAAAGTTCAAGTAAACTGCGGATAACAACCGTCGAGTTAATTTGTTCAAAGTTGGTGATGTTGTGATGGTTTCCCATGGGTCAGTATCATTAGTTGAAACCAAAGAAATATGGTCCTTACAAGATTGTGCGTAAGATCAATGACAATGCGTATGTGGTGGGATTGCGGAAGTCAATAGGCATTTCATGTACCTTCAATGTTGCTGATTTTTCACGTTATCATCCGGTTGAAACTTCTATCTATTTGGATCACTCGGGGCAGATTTTTTTTTTCAACCTGGGGAGAATGATGCGGAGCAACAAAACAATCCCTGATACGGTGTGCACAGTCCTTATTCTAAAAGTGATGCTCCATGAATTTTTTTTAGTTTCTTAATTTAGGCAATTATTTTTTCAATTTTCATTTGGGCAGTTATTATTACAGTTTTATGACGGGTTATTCTTCTTTTACGTACTCCTCAAGCAGTTTATTTCAGGACAGTTCTTTTTTTTTTTTTTAAGTTTGTAACAAAGATCTTGTTAGATCTTATTAAAACTGTCGTTCTTTTTGTGAACGATGTCTTCGTAAATTCCCATCCTGTGTCTTCGTGGATTAAAGCAGATAACTCGTGCTAATCCATTAAATGTGGCGGGTTAGAATCAGTTTAACCCAATAATCAATCGTTAGATTTCTAAAGATTGACCAACCTTTGACGACTGTCCTACCCACTCACCACGGGCTGCTTACCACAGGCAATGCTGGTAGCCACCACCAAATAATACGCATTTTGGGCAAGAAGCAAACCTGTCCATCTACAATGCACATTAGTGTTTTCTGTATTCCATTTTTTACTAAGATATTTTAAATTGGAATGCCAAATCCACATACCACCTTACTAAAATTTCTTACCCAACTTGATAAAGGTAAGATTGGCTATGGAGACTAAGAACTTGCAATGCCAAACAAAGTGACTACTCAATCAACTAGGAAGTTAATGATTATGTTATGTAAGAAAGGAGGATGAAGTAATTTTTTTTTTTTTTGTTTTGTTTTTTGTTTTTAGAATGAATTGAAGTAGGTACGAATAGATTGATATATCAATGTTATGTACTCGCTTCCTTCAAGAGTAAGTATTCATTACTACATTTTGGATCGTTTTAAGCTAAATGACTCATTTCGTCATGCACACAAATAATTTTAGGTGGGATAGCTAATGAATACCAAATTTTATGCACACAATAATATGAATATTTTATTGTCTTATCTTATATTTCATCTTCTCAGCTCCTTTTAAGACTTGAAAGTGAATCCTTATATTGGTAATATTTAAAATTGTATAAATTCAATCGAAAATACTTAGACCCAAATTACAAGACCTCCAAGTAGGCTTAGACTAGTACCTAATTCAAATAAGTGCTGATGAGTGCACTTTCAAAAGAATTCAACCAGTTGCTCCCCATTAAATTTTTTAACTGTAAAAATTTATTTCATGAATATACTTATCTTCAACTTTGTCTATTTCTCCTTATTCTTAAGCTATATGGTATCAGAGTGTTGAAAATCTCTTTTCTCTCTCAGCCGTATCCTTCCCCTCATTCCTCTTCTTCAAGTCATCACCCTTCTCATCAATGGCCACCGATCAAGCCCTCATTCCAAACACTACCGAACCCACCAAACCAGCTTTCATCCTCTTCTCCCTAACTCATATCCTCAAATTCAACCCCACGAACTACATATCGTGGAAGACCCAACTTGAAGCCACCCTCTTAGGCTATGACCTTTACAAATTTTATGATTTGAAAGTGAACCCTTATTTCAGTATTATTGAAAACCGTGGAATACATAGACCCATATTGCTTGACCTTATAGTAACTAATTTATGAAGCTCATTGACAAGTTCCTGCTGATAGGTCACTGTACCTTCACTGTCGAAACATGAACTCAAAAGGTTTGTCGTACTTCGTGGGGGGGGGGGTGAAGTGATGCCAACAAGTAGTACATATATTTTCCTACCATTTATACTTTCCCTGGAAGTTACATGCTCGAAAGCCCGATCGAACATAGTTTTATTTTGCCTATTTTTGGTCAATTTGATTAAACTTTAACTAAATATGTATTTAATTATAGTACTCCCTCCGTCCCTAAATTATTGTCCTCCTTTCCTTTTTCGTCCGTCCCAAAATAATTGTCTATTTTGAAACTTACTTTTTTAGAACATCACTTTTACCACTTTACCCTTACTTTTTCATCATACTTTAATTATGGGCCACATATACATGGATTTTAAAGGAAACTACACATTAAACCAATATTAATAATCCAGTCAAATAAATTTTCTTAAACGATGCGCCGGGTCAACCAGGACAATAAATTAAGGACGGGGGGAGTATATATTTACTTCCCTTGCCAAAATTATTTACTTCCCTTGCCAAAATTAAAGAAATTTCATTACAATAGTATATTCAAATAATGATTTAATAGTACATACTGTTTTGATTTTGGACAAATATATAATCATACTATTATGAGATGTTTCACTTTAAAGGTTCACTTTTAAAAAATAATGTTTATCATCTACATAACATTTGAACTTTATCCTCACATTTGCTAAATAACTCAAATTGATTCGGATGCATTTAATGCTTCCTAACCAATTTGAAAAAGATATATTCATCCATTACATATTTTGGGTCAAATTGATTGGATTATTAATTATTAGTAATTTTTCATCTTCACCACACAAATTTTTGCATTAATGAAAAAGGGTGGTTTAGGTAAAATACTTCTTTATTGTTTTGAATATTACTATATTGTCCCCTATTGAGCCAAACCAAATTGATCCGTTATAACTTATTGATAATATAATTTGCAACTACATACATATACTATAATAATTATTTAAGCCCTTCGATTTCAGCAAAAAATAAATATAATAGATTTGATTTATATTAATAAATGATCGTTTAAAGTATGATCGAGAAACAATTGTTAATTATGATTTACAAAATATTCATGAAACAATAAATGCCTAAAATACTTCATCTGTTCCACGTAAGAATCCATTTTTGAAAAGTCTAATTATTAATGAATTATAAGTATTGTTAGATTTAATTATATTTACAAAAATATTTGAGTATTGTTAATATAATTATAACACATATAGAGGGTAAAGTTGAAATGTTAGGATGATTGTAAGTTTAATATTTGAAATTGAAGACTTTAAATGGAACATCCCAAAATTGAATAGTTCATAATACTATTTTATGATGTCTTACATAATGAGTCAATTTTCAAAAATTATGTATACAATATTCATAACATTTTAACTTTACCCTTCACATTTGATATTAATGTTTTAATTATGCTTGAACATTATTGTAATTATAAGTAACGTACATGTATAACAATGACAAATTACGAGGAACAAGTCTCTGTCAACCTAATATCAAAATCGATTTAGAGAGAGAAACTAGGGTTTAAGTAACGTACCTATTCCGTCGAATAAACTCAAAAGGAAACGAAAACAAACCAACAAGCAAGACTCTACTCGGCAAGGGCTTCACGATGGCGGTCTTGGATCGTCAAACGGATGACAAGAACTCCGAGAATCGGTAAAATACACTAATCTCACACACAATCTCACGCACTCTCTCTCTCTCCCGTTCTTGGCTGAAGACAGTCACAAATGAGTAGAGGGGAGGGAGTATTGTATCCATATAGGGTCTAAAAGAACAAGGTGCCCTCAAAGGCTGAAGGGGAAAATGGTTTAATAAGGGTAGGTTAGACATTTCACAACAAATAACAAACCAGCAAATTGTTGGTGTTGGCACAAGGCAATCGCCTAGTGCCCTTCACTAGGCGAGTGCCTAGTCTCCAGCCCAACCAAGTTTTCTTCTGTAAAATAGGTGGTCGCCTAGTCCCTCAGCTAGGTGAGCGCCTGGTCCAAAATGAAGAGAAAAAGGCTTGAAACTTGGTTCAAAAGGTGCCAAACTCAACCCCAAACATACTAGGGTTAAAACCTACTCAAAACTCATCTGAAACACTCCCGAACAACCCTCGAAAGATGTAGAAACGAAGATGGAAACACACAACAAAAACAAACTATGCAAGCATCAACCTAACCAAAACTAAGCAAGCTTAGTTAAACTTCCCTAAACATGTTAAGGACTATAACACAAGGTCTAGAACTCAAACCAACCTATCACAAGTCAAGTAGACATGCAATACAACCGAGGAAGGTAAGCCGAGAAACCCTAAGATCCAAGTGATCAAACGACGCAGCAATGCTTCCAAACTCTCAACTAAGCATACTATGATCAAGATAGAAGTTATAAAACATACAAGAAGGGTTAAGGTATGGAATAGAGTACTTTTATAATGTCCTACAATGATACATGAGTATAGAAACTCCAAAAGACGCGACATACACAAGATTTGGTTTCACGCATCGCGATAGAGAGCGAATCACGATCTATTTAGCGTTAGAAGCATAAATAGACTAAGGAATCTATCCCTAGTAAGACAAACACTCTAAAACCATTCAAGACAAACCAGAAATGGTCTAGCGTACAACCAAGGTCACAATACAAACTATACGAGTAAACTCTCGACCGAATCGTGTTCCAACAACCTACTAGTCACGACTTGAAACTAAAACAAATTAAAGGTTATGGGTCATTTAGAACTAAGGCATTGGCTTCTACCAAGTCATCTCACATCTTACAAGGCTCATAGGCCAAACAAAATTGATCTGACCATTCGACCCCGAAAGTCAAACATACAAAGGTTTGGGGTCTCACAGATAGCCATATGTGTTCGGTCATCCTAGACAGGGAGCATTTAGTTTGTAAATTAAAGAAGTCACTTTATGGGCTAAACAAGTCTCCATGCAGAGTGGTACAACAGTTCGACACTTATATGGTTAGTATTGGCTATAAGAGTGTGAGTATGATT
>JABEVN020002451.1:0-21400 GCA_013146195.2 Codonopsis lanceolata
CACTAAAATATAAAATTACAGTCCTAAGGTGCAACTTAGAATAATTGCTAAAGAAATTTAGATTGTGCATTATCCGCCTCGCACATATCTATTATTGCCTCTATCCCCCTTTGTTCCCCCAAAACTATCCCTTCTTTGCGTACCAAGCCCCAAGGTGGTCTCTCATCAACCGGCGCGCCCCGGGCCAGCCCATAAACTCCTCCCGTGAGGCTAAGAAGCTCTAGTTTCATCCGCATGGGAGCCCCTTAAGTATCCTCTTCTTCATCATCGGCATCCCCATTCTCCCTCGGGCAAATGTATTTGACCGGCCCCCCATTATTTCTAAAAGCAATGCCCCGTCCAAAGCAAGGGAGGAGGAATGTCCTCCTCCTCGGCTCCTCCCACGGTTATGCCGCCCGCTATGCGTGACTGCCCGAGGAAGCTCATTGCCATCATTCCCGAAAGTAGTGTCCCATCCAGTCTGAGAGGGGGGAGCAGCCACTTCTGGTTCCCAAGGGTTGTGCCGCCTCGCAGCATTGCTTAACTCCGGGCGCATTGCTAGGACCCGTCAGATTTGGTCCAGAGTCGTTCTGGCACCAAGATTATGTCCTCCGCCTAAATTCCTCTTGTGGGCCTCGAGGACGACTAACCCCGAACTATCAATGTCCTTGCTCTATCTCCATTAGGCGAGCATCTATCCCGCTAGCAATATGACGGCCCAGCAAATTCCTCAGTCCACGCCTGATCACGCGGGACGATCCCTCGGCAGCCACCATTATCCATGTTAGATATTCGTGGGAAAGGAGCATATAATCAGAAAATAAATAGGCCACCTCCAGCCTATCAAAATCCCGTTGCCACATTTCCTGGATAGTGGTACCCAAGTCCTCGCTATTATTATCCGCCTGTATATATGTAGGACGGGTTGGGTCGTGGATAAGCCGCTTCTCCGAATCGGGCGCAAGATCCTGTTTCGCCTCCAGAAAAGAAGTCCACTCAATGCCCAAAGCATCACTTGATTATACTGAATGAATACATGATGAAGCGCAGATCTACCAGTGGTGGATCACCCAGACTATGTCCATGGAGCCCCTGCGAAAAAAGTTCTCAGCCCAATCATACTCTAAATAGTTGGTTTGAGGAAAGTGACCACGAAGGCCATAAAGCCTTGGGTCATACAAAGGCTCCATGCGCATGGGGGCCATCACCCAAAGAAAGTGCTCCTCCAGCCACATGTAGAGCAAAATGGGACCGGTTTCGGTAGGGAATAATTCATCACCGCCTCGCAAACCATTCACTCGCTAGAGTCTCCGCCGTTGAGAATCACTTAGAATAATGTTCACCCGTAGAAGCGATCCTGCACTGCAATGCTAAGTCAGCGACCCGCACATCGATAAATCGGGTTAACCCACCATCAAATTCCTACCGTGCAAAGGAAAAGCGCATGCCAACGCCTCGAGTAATCTATGTCATCCTCCACGATTCAGCAAAAGGCTCCGGAAGGATAGTCAAATCAAAAGTTACTCCATCATAAAAAGCCAGTAGCGCGGCGAAAGCGAAACAGCCTCCACAATTGCCATATCTGACGCCTCCGGTGAGAAGGCACGACAATCAGACGAGAAGGTGCCACCCCCAACATTGCACAAAACTCTTCACAAGTGGGGCACATCTCGTTCATACCAAAGTTAAAGAGGTGGTCTTGAGGAGACCAAAACCTGGAAGCTCCCTCAGCATGTCCCAATTAATGATAATATCCCTCCAGGATAGCAGGCACCTGAATCCAAAAATATGATCAAACCAATCACGCTCGTCTGAACGCAGGGAGAGAATCCAAAAATCCAAAGCATTCTCATAAATTTCTATCTCTAGCGTTGTATGAATTCGTACAGCCATTTGTAAGAAGAAATGCAAAGGATTATCCGATAAAGGTGGCAATGGCTGAGCAGAAGCAAGGCTAAAAGTTTGTGAGAAAGAGGTAGGTGAGTCTGTGAAGAAACAAGCAATCCCCCGTCCGCCTTTTATACCGAAAATCCAAGAAATCGACGATTTGAGCACGACGCGAACAAAGGTCTTTGAGGTCAATGGATTACGTAAAGAACTCAAGGCGCCGCCATATGCCCTCTCTGGCGCCGCACCAAAGGCCTTGTTTGGCGCGGTTGGCCGCCAGCCCCCTGAAACCGCACAGTATCCCGGTTTCGGCCCGGCATTTCTATTATTTCGTCTTCAATTACGGAGAAAGAAGAAAAGGCTACGCACACTAGCTCAGGGGCAATTATATCGCCAGGAAAAAGGAGAAGGCGGCTGCCTTTTCCTCCCTGCGTATCACCAGAAAAGTCCACTCAAGCCCGAAGGTGTATTCTCATAAAACCCTTTTCTAAAATACAACGTGCCGTTACCCTTAGATATTGGTATAGTTTTATTTTATGCATGTGTTTTGAGTCTGCATTTTAATATATTTTTGCACAATATAAAATTATATTGCATTGTATAATAAATGTTTGTACATGTTTTAGTACCAAAAAAAAAGCGGAAAGGAAACTAATAAGCGCAGGTATCCAAGACTAATATGCTCAGGACGACTGGCTCCTATCAAGACCACCACCCATGACCCAAGGGCCCACCGGTGCCACCGACTCATGCTCGACCTTAACATCCGCATCATCGTCATCACCATCCTGGCGCCTCGGTTTGCCGCGATCAAGTCCATTCCCCTGCAGAATTCGTCAACAAGCGTTTGATAAAGCTTGTTAATACTGAAAAAGCTCCGCAGCAGCCTCTTGTAAGTGGACACATTCACCTGAGAAAAAAAAAAGTGAGATAGAAAAAAGAAAATATATTAGTCTCAAAAAAAAAAACATGCATAAAAAGGAGGAAAATGATAAATGAAAAATAAAAAATATATGTGCACGATTAAAAAAAAGAGAAAGAAATGCAAAGGTAAATGTGTCTACCGAACGGGCCTGCTCCGGAACCCGACACTCCTCATGAATCTCGACATTTGGAAGCATTTCCTCTACCACATGACCGCCCCAATGATACTGAAAGGTTGAGAAAACGTCATCAGGCTCAGTAAACTCCAGATTCTCGTCGAGAGATAGGATGGAAGGCCTTGGCCTGGCAGAGGCATCAGAAACCCGTGCAGGCCGGCGGGGAGCGAGGAAAGGGAGGATGAAGCACTCGCAAGAAAAATCCTCATATGCCATAACCGGAAAATCAGTCGCTGGCATAAGGAATTTCGACAGGTACTGATACCTGTTCGGCAAGTGGTCGAGCTCTATCACCCAAAAAGGGGACCTAAGAGGCACCAAAGTCGAATAATGCTGGCGGTTGACCCGCTCGCCCATGTATAAAGAGTCTACCATAATGGATACCATCAGTATCCGACAGCGGCTCAATCCTAAAGCAATAACATAATGCCCCTCCAGGCCCTCCCAAGGAAGGAAGTGCATTGTACCCGCACTCGAGCTAGCAATCCGCTCCTGCACCCGTTACTTCTTTGAACAACCGTCGTCTGTCCGGCGAACTCGTTCTCATCAATGAACTCAAAGCGCATAAGGTGGCCGGTGGACACGGAAACGACCAGCGTGAAATGAAAGAATGAAAAGGCCCGGACACTCGCAAATCCATTCAAAGTCGGCCGAGTCACTCAGGCAAGCCACGTCCATGGAAGCATAAAATTCGGCCGGGCCAGCGAATCATAAGCACGACCGAATGCTCAAAATATGCCAAGCGAGCCGACGTAAAAACCCTCAATGTGGTAGAAGAGTTAGCAAAAAGTGACGTGCCAAGAAAGAAAAATAAGAACGCCCTAGCAATGCAAGCCACGACTGCGGGGTCATTTTCTGGGACCCGCCCGGCGTTGCTTAGAAGCCATTTCCGCACGCTGCTAATAAAAATCTCGTTCGTCGATTTGAATTTTGGCTCGAAACCCGGGAGGTCCTCCACCTCCTCGACGCCGACGGAGAGTATATGTCGAGCCAAAGTCTCACCAATCTTTGGTAGGGAGGCCGGTGATAGCGGCAAAATCACAAGGAGTCATGGTCGCCTCCCCCCAGCTGAAATGAAAAGTAGGGGTGGTGTCCCACCAATAATCCTGAAGCGCATCAAAGATCGGCAGATAACTCGTAAAGGGGCGAAAGGCATGTAGGAAGACACTGAAACCAGGGCCCTCCACTAAGACTTGTGCCACTTCGGGCAACGTACGATAAATATCCATCACATTGGAATAAGTGGCCCGAACCCTCTGAAACGGCATGCGGAACTAGAAAAAGAAAGGGAATGAAGAGGTAAGTCTACTATCTTTATTTTCCTCGCAAAATAAATTAAAAAAGGAATAATAATAATAATAATGAATTAATAAGAATAAGTAATGATAAATAATAAACATGTTGCATGCATCATATTTCGTGAATCATAAAATTGCAGCATACTAATTTCTGTGATGCATTTTATAATAAAAACATCATTTTGCATGTGAAAAATAATAATAAGCATTTGGCATCCATAGAAATATATATATATATATATATATATAAATATAATGTATATTTTGCATTTAAGAGTATATGTTGCATTCTTTTTACATTCTCGCATACATAAAAAAAATATAATGAAAAAAATGATACATTTTTGTGCATCTAAATATGTATTCTAGCATTTTAGGCATTAGAATAAATAAATAAATAAATAAATAAATAAATAAATAAATAAATAATGCACGAGCATCATGTTAGTAAGCATCCCATAATTTTTCTGCATTGCATTTGCATCAAATAAAGTAATATATGCATCCATCGTTCGCATTTATTGTCCAATGAGCTGCATTATGGTTGCACTAAAATGAGAATAAAATGCCACCAATCATGAAAAGAAAATATTCCTAAGGAATTTACTATGTCCCTGCAGCATAAGCATGCATGAGAAATGAATTTTAGGGCATAAAATATATCTGTTTTGTCCTGCATTCATCCGAAAAAATGTGCCCAAAAATATGTCTAGAAAAAATTGCATTATATTCCGAAAAATCCGTTTCATGAGCATATAGCATATAAAAATATGTTTTAGCATAAAACATCCATCATATAGCTCCAATTGCATTTATAGTATAAATCATGTATAGTAGGGTCAAATAGTGACCTCTAGTTCAATTATGCATCGCATAAATTTCATGCATCATTACTTAATTGCATCATTTTAGCATAAATATTGCATGTATAAGCATTATTAACAGTCAGGAATGCTCCAAAAGCGCAAAGCAGTGCTAAAATCTAGAAGATCTGAAATATATCCAAGCAGATCTAAAAAGAAAAATCTTACAGAAGTGGTTGGAAGATTGGACACATGGGTGTCCCGATCGCGAAGGATATTGCCCCAGTCATCCTTAGAATAGCGATATTTAATTTTATTCCGGATCAAAGGAGGAAATTCCTTCCTCCTTTCGCCAGATTCTGGGTGCATGGGAGCCTTCCCCTTCCTGGATCGCGATGAAGAAGCCATCTGCTAGAGAAAACACGTAAGTTGGCGGAAGAAAAATGAGAAAAAGAACAAGAATGAAGAAATGGAGCAAAGCAGCTGAAATGGCGTCGGAGGAGAAGACGCAGAAGGAAAGTGAAGAAGAAAAGGAGCAGTGGCTCCCCCTGCTTCCTTGTCCGTCCTAATAATGGGAGGAAAAATGATTTTTCCTTTTTTCCCCTCCAAAGTTTGAAGCTGCGACACTTAAGTCCCTAAGTTCCAAAGGTTGCAAAATGGCCCTTAAAGCTTAACGAAAGTTAACAAAAGTAATTTTGTTAACCAAATTCGACGGTCGTCCATCCAAGGGCAAGGGAAAAGTGATATCCCCAGCAGATCAGCCGCAAAATAAGCAGAAAAGCCAGGAAATTCAGGCGGCAAAGGTAAGAATTGAAAAAAAAAAGAGAGAATAATATGAGAAAAAGAAAAAAAGAGGGCAAAAGAAAATAAACAAATAATAAGCATGCAAAATAAAAATAAAAAAATGGCAAGCATATGAAAAAAAAAAAAGAAAGAAAAAAAAGAAGAAAAATAAAAAAAAGAGAGAGATGGAAAATGCATGTAAAAGAAAAGAAAAAGAAAAAATGTATAAGTGCATGCAACAAAAGAAAATGCGGCGGCAAAAAGAAGAAATTTTCGGCTGAAGGTAGAAAATACAGCAAAAAGAAAAAGCAGCAGCAAGAAGAAAAGAAAAAGGAAATTTCAGCTAGAACCAGAAGATGCAGCAGCAAGGAAAAGAAAATTTCTAACCAAGGTTAGAAAGAGCAGTAAATGGACAAATGCAGTAGCATAAAGAAAGATTTTCCAGCTAAAGCCGAAAATGTAGCGGAAAAGGGGGAAAGAATTTCCAACAAAAGCTGGAACTGCGACAAAAGAAAAATACCGATGAGTGCAAAGAAGAGCAAAGATGAAATAGCAAGAGCAAAGAAAGAAGCAAAGATAAAGCAAAGAAGAGCCAGTAGTGGCAATTTGCTGCAAAGGCACGGCGAGGGTAAGGAAAGGAAGGTATTTTCCTTTTCTGTGCATTTGTATGATGTTTGGAAGACTTTCCCTAAAGGGGCAGGCAACCTCGGGGCAAGGGAAAGGCTTTGTTCTCCGACGAGGGCTGCGTTCCTGAGGAGACATTGAATTCCAGACATCAATAGCTGTGTTGGAAAACTTTCCTTTAAGGGGCACGTAACCCCGGATTAGAGGGAAAGGTTTTGTTCTCTGACGAAGGCAGCGTTCCTGAGGAGACATTCATGTCGCACAACAGCAGACGAACTACAATTGGTTTGATTCCTTGGCTAAGGATACGTAGGCAGTCTATTTCGGTAGACACGACCATCGCAGCACTTGATAATTACCTTTGTGACACTCATTTGATAAGCTTTGCAGCACTTGTTTGATAGCATTGCAGCACTTGCACCGCAGCATTTGATCCCCGACAGAGTGAACTACGTTTCGGTCTGATTCCTTGTATAATGATACGTAGGCAGCCTATTTCGGTAGGCACGACCGTTGCATGAGTAATAGTTTAGGTTTTGGCCTGAACTACGTTTTGGTCTGAGTTCCTTTATTAAGGGATACGTAGGCAACCTACACTAGTAGGTCCGAACATTAGAGCATTTCATTGCATATCTGCTTAAAAACTACGATAAACTGCTATAACCGACTAAATATGTCTAGGCTATGGAGTTTGGTTAGCATTATAAACTGTTGCATTATAACTGTAACCTGTTGCATTCCTCTCCTATTTTAATTGCACGAAATTGGAGAGTCTATTGTTTATCAACAATGTTCGTCTACTCAGTAAGCCTCGGGTTACCCGTAGACTCCATCGTTGAGGGGCTCTGTAGACACCTCAATTTCATACCCCCAATATGTGACTCTGACATGTGATATCAAGAACTGTTTAAACTTAACAAATGTCAAGTTACATGAGTTAAAAAAATGCAAAAGGAAAAGCAGGATGCGCAAAACAGTAAAATGCGAGGGATAAAAGTGTAAAATTTGAAAGAGGAATAGTGGGGTGGCTAAAGGGGCCTTGGCGGCCAAGAGAGGTATATGGCGCCCAGTTTAGCTACAAGACACCCGGACTTAACACATTGTGCAATTTCTGAAGCGCGGTGTACAAGGATTTTGAGCACGAAGAAGGAATTTGTTATCCCGGATGAGTCCTCTCCTTCAGCTATAAATAGAGGTCTTGGGACTCACTTTCAAAACCCCAGAAGAAAAGAGAGAAAATGCCGATAAAATTTCTATGCGTCGTCCTAACGCTGAGAAAAATAGAGAGCGAAGTGAGATAGGGAGTTATCCTTCTATAAAGCCTCGAAACCCTGCCAAAACTTCGTCAAACCAAAAACCAACCGGTTAAAGTGATCCCTAGCCCTTTAGTTAGGTATCCACCCTATTTTCCCGACCCAAAAACCAAAAGTAAGTCGTTACTCTGCCCGAATAAATAGGTCAAAACCACCAAAAACTAAGCCATTACTTTGCCCGAGTAAGCAAGCCAAAACCACCAAAAATAAGCTGTTACTCTGCCCAAACCACAGCAGCAGCAAAACAAAAAATCCCACTCTCTCGAGAAGGACAGAGTGAGCACCCTCCGCTCTAAAAGGTAATAGCCTTTAATGGCGTTATTTTTATAAAAGTTATTCTTTAAATCCGTCCCTATGTAGAAAATATAAGTCATTGTGCTGCCCGGATTTAGTTAGAAAATACTATGTAAAAGAGCCGTTATAATGGCCAAATATTTTTAAATATATCTATA
The DNA here is from genome assembly GCA_013146195.2 of Codonopsis lanceolata. Lineage (NCBI taxonomy): Eukaryota > Viridiplantae > Streptophyta > Magnoliopsida > Asterales > Campanulaceae > Codonopsis > Codonopsis lanceolata. The sequence continues at coordinate 8,240 of JABEVN020002451.1, forward strand.
ATTATTGTAAAGAGACGGTTGCAAGTCCGTAAATAATGTAGTCGCGGATGTATACTTTTATTTCCTGTCTTTTAATGCTTTGTTTATTTGCTAAATAAATATAACAAAAAGCATACTTTAGCCAAAAACCGCTTTTGAGACCGAAAGGGCGAGTTGGGTGCCTAGCACCTTCCCAACTCGTAACTTAGCCTCCGAACCCATTTTGCAATCTCTGGTTTTTCTTTTCTTTTGGTTTTGCTTTATTTCTGCCTTAAAATAAAGATGACGACTCTATAAAACATTTTGGATCCAGTGGTGCGTCGCAACACTCCTTTCTTGCACTTTCCCGTTTTCCCCTAAAAAAAGGAGAATGAGAATAAAAGGGTGATGCATTCCTATATCCTGGTATCCCCTAAACAAGGGATAACTTGATGCATGAAACCCAAAGCACCCATAGTGATCCGAAATAGGCCATAAGGTTATTTTCATAAAATCCATAATGGGGCCTCGCAACATCCTTTCTTGCACTTTTCTGTTTTCCCCTAAAAAAGGGAAAATGGGAATGAAAGGGTGATGTATTCCTATATCCTGGTATCCCTTAAACAAGGGATAACTTGATATAGAAAACCCAAAGCTCCCATATTGAACTAAAAATCCACTAAAGTCAACCGAGGCGTACTCCAACGCGCTATTTTAGACAGCACTCCTCTCGCACTTTTAATTTCGTTTTCCCCTAGACAAGGGAGAATGGAATGAGAGCAGTGGTGTCCCGTATTCGCACGTACGCGCACCCCTATCCCAGGGCGCGCGGGGCGCGGGCACATCCCGGGCGACCCACACTTTCCAATAGTGTCATTAAAGCTTCTTTGTCCCTCAAGAGATGGTAGTACAACACCTCAGAAAGAGAGGGCGCGAGATAGAGAGACGGGGAAGGAAAGATAGAAAAGAGAGTAAAGACTTATGTTGGTGACGACAACGGTAACTTTGAGTTTGTGATTGAGGACAATAGTGTTGCGACAGTCACATGGCTACAGATCTAACCCTAGATAGATAAAGAGATTATGTTTGCAATTAGTTTCCCAATTTCTCAAAGACTCAAACCGTCAATGTTAACGCTGGCAAGGAAAACAAATCCCCCAAATTGTCAAGGTAGGATGATGGGATTGTAAGTCCAGTTGGCAACGAAATAAGGCTAGAGGGGGTGAATAGCTTTTTAAAAACTTTGAAGACTGTTTTGAAAACCTTTAAAAGATGTAGCGAAAAATAGATGTTTTCAACAGCTGATTGTAAAATCAACGGATAGCATCTACTAAAAGTGAAACAGTTTGGGTAGCAGCTGTTGAATCTTAAAAACAGTTTGGTTTGGTTTTCTTTTGATCACTTAAGTATAGGGACTGAAATGAAGAATAATATGTATAAGATCAACTATGTAAATAATTCAGGAATATAATTGTTAAACACTTAGAAGCTGCGTAAGTGTATGAATAGTAAAAACAGCAAATAGAAGAACAAAGTATTTTGATTGGTTCACAGTGTTAAAACTGCTACGTTTACTACCAAGTTGGTCAAACTTGGATTTTGAAGTGCACTAAATATATAGACATTCTAAGTGATCAATAACGAATCTGTGTACAACAAAAACCAGTGTTTAAAGTGTATGATTGAGCAACAATCAAGTATTCTTTTAGGATTTGGAAGAAGTAAGAAAGAATACAATAATTGTCTAAACAAGAACTAGAAAAAGAATAATATGGGTAAACCTATCTAGTAAGGGCTTGTTTGGTAGTCGGATAAGGATAAGCAGTATTATTAATCCCAGTACTATTAGTGCCCTCGCTATTAATCCTCACTTATATATTAGGGGTAGTTTTGAGATTAAAAATGTTAATCCCAATTTTTTTTTAGTAAGGGTGCTAATAATACCACCCTCCCCCTTGTTATTAATAGCGAGGGGGATAATGACTTTATCTGGATAACTCGTGCTATTAGTCTCGACTATCTATTGCGTACCAAACATCAGACAACTTGGTTTATTAATCCTATCTGACCTTAATCATGGCTACCAAACGGTACCTAAGTGCTTTAAGAATGAAACACATCAAGGAAAGAATAGCCTTGAAGAATGTGTTGAGTGTTCGGTTGTAAGTTGAAACAAATCAAAAAAAGAATAGCTTGTGAGAAATGAATGATTGTTTCAACTTCTGTTTTGGAGAACTGGAGCATTTCGAGAGAGAATAGCTTAAGGGGATATGGGAAATGCTTCTATCCAGTTCTTATGTTCAATCCTTCCTCCAATGTCTTTAACTAGAAGTCTTAAGTTTGGAGTCGTTGGAGAGAAATGTTGAGTATTTTGAATTCCCTATAAAAGAATCAAGATGAGTTTTTTTATCATTTAAAGCTCAAAGATGTTGACTGACCAAAATATTCATTATTTGAAACAAGGATGAATTCGAGTTCTCTTTTTAAATGAAAAAGAAATTTTCTCATAGTTTATGCATAAGAGAATTAAATACATACAAACAATATATAGCTAGCATGATATAATAAAAAGGGTGGTTGGCTAGTTGATATAGTAAAAATGTAAAGCATTTAATGTGATGACAAAAAGTCTTCTATGAATAGTATAGGAAAAAGGTAAGTTTACTTTATAAAATAAAGAAATAAGGAAAGAGAAAATTTCCTTTGATATTGATATAGAACAGTTTGTTTACTTTCCGAAAGTAAACATCAGTAGCTTATAATATTCATCGGCTCTATTCACTTGCTACAATAACTTCAACAGCTACGTTTGCTACAATACCTACGATTGCTACAGTAACTTTGGCAGATACAGTACTTTCAGCATCTACAATACTTTCAGCAGTTGCAGCTTCTAGAGTGTGTACGTAGTCTACTAACAAGTAAGTATATAGACAACAATTCTAAAACTTAAACAATGGTTACAGGAAAATCCAATATAAAATAGAATATACAAAATAATTTTAAATAATTAATCAGGTTAATATCCCTAACAGAGAGAGAGAGAGAGATATGTACTATCTTAAACTATAGTTAATCCATAATTTTTGAAATATCATTAAGGGGATCTTTTATTTGTTTCTTCCCCTTTTATTCAAATACACATTTTGTAACTTTGACTCAAAATTTTCTTTTTTATCCCCCATACTCTTTTGAGATTTGAACTTTATGAAATGAAATTGAATTGTTAATTTTAAAATTTTAATCTTGTAAATTGTAATATGATAATTATTTTAATATTTTTAGATTATTAGGTAATATTTACTATTAGTATATGTGAAGGTTTTAATGCTTGTTAATTAGATTATATTAAAGAAAATTAAAAAAATTTATAATTATCTCTTAATTTTAGGCCCTACCTAAGCACCGGTTGTGCGCCTAGCTAGCAACATTTAGAACATTGACATATATATTTGCAATTTAGGGTAAAGGATTACTTATTTATGGGCTTCGCAATCTCTATCATCCATTAGCGTGTGATATGTTTAGGAACTTTTAACTAAGATATTTACAATATTTTTCTATTTTATCTATGATTTTCAACAACAAAAAAATCAACCCCGTTTTCTACATTTTTTTTTTGCTTAAATCACAATTTGGTCACCCTACTTTCCCACTTTTTGCAATATGGTGACTCTACAATTATTTTTTTCAATTTAATCATTGTACTTTGCAACATATAACACATTCATTACTCCATCCAAATTTTTGGATTGAAATCTTTAAACATTTAGAAAAACCCGAAAATACCCTTTATAATTAATATTTTTATTTTCTCTCCAGTATTTTATTTCTCCCCTTCTAAATTTAAACAGAACCACAACATCAATTTTTCTTTTGCATTATAATGGCAATGTATCCTTCTCTATCTGCCAATGAATTAGGTCATTCAAGTAGCTTTGTCAACCTTTCATTGACTTCCAATAGAGACTCTTTTACACAGCACCTAACAGTATGACTTGACGCCAATCCAATGACACACAAACCATTGGCATGTCGATGAACATACTGATTGTGCCCTGGTTTCATAAAATCTGAAGCAAAGAAGGTAAGGAAATTGCATTCAACGGCAGAGGGAGGAGCAGAAGGGAGATCGATGACATTTGTTACCAGAAGCTTCTGCAAGTCTTCGTCTTCCTCAACTTAGTTGACATTTTTTCCTTCTGAAACTTCCGGTGGTTGTATTTTGGTGGCCGAATTGGAAATAGCATAATCGTCGGGTTAGCTCAGTTATCGGGTTAATGAGTCCCCGTACGAATTCAAAGGGGTTTTCCAATTTTTAGGTCAAGAGTGAATTTGTGCGTGTGTGTTAGAGAGGGAGAGAGAAAGAGATGGAGCTAATTTACCTGGCTCCCGCGGTTAAACAAATCCAAGTTTGGGATGATTGAATCGGTGTCGAAAACGTCGTTGGTGAACACCCTGAAAATGGGATCGATTGGGAGAGTGTTGACGAATATATGAAATTCAGGAATCGGAAGGGGGAAATTCGAGATCTGAAGTGTTAACCGTCGAAGTCGTGAGACCAATAAGGAACGAAGTCGAGGGAAACCAAAACATCGCCCTTCTCGTCTTCGTCTTCTTCGTGGAGGTGAAGAGAAGAAACCTCCGCCATTGATGAATTGTGTGGAGTTTTTATAGGAAACATTTTTTAATTAGGTGTGGAACGTGTGGTTTGAGCTTCAGTTGTGGTTTTAAATTGCAAATTGGTCACCCTATGTTTAGAGGGTATTTTAGTCTTTTTAACTATTTCCATCCAAGATAACTGACAGAAATGGCTTGAGTGACCTTATTGATTGTCCAAACCAAGTACAATGATTAATATGAATTTTTTTTTAGAGTTACCATATTGCAAAAAGTGGGAAAGTAGGGAGACCGAATTGTGATTTAAGCTTTTTTTTTTTAATTTGAAGCTTATGTTAACATTTTTCTGATTTTCTCTTCTTCTTTTTTCCTTCTTTGAAACCAAGGATTGTGAATAATCTATTTAAGACCTTTATTATTGTTGTTTCTAATTTTTAGAAAAATACCCCAGCTTGAAAATTTCTCAAATAGGCCCTTATCAGTTAAACAGTCCACGTAGGCAGCTACTCCCGTCACAAAAATAACGAGTTTTGGACGAAATGTTTTATTTGGAAAAAAAAAACGTGGGTTGAGGTTTTTTAGACAAAAAAATCAACACGTGGTTTAAATTAAACAAAAAAAACTAAAATAGGTCATGGTTTTTTTTTCAATTAACTTTTATTAATATTAATTTGATATGTAGTTTATTTTAAACATTATGTGCATGTGGTCCATAATTAAAATAGGATGAAAAAATAAGGGTAAAGTGATAAAAGTGTTGTCGTAAAAGGAAAGTTTCAAACAAAATAATTATTTTGGGACGGATGAAAAAAAAGAGGAAAATAATTTGGAAATGGAGGAGTATTTCCAGTAAATTTGTGTGTTATCTATAATACAATACAACTTAGTGTGACACGCTTACAATTGATTTGGGATAAAAAGATACCAGGATTTACTGTTTTACGGTGATCCTACAGTCACAGTTAATTTCCATTTTCACACGCGTGAAGGGCGGTTTCTCTCCTATTCGGATCACCCTCATTTCGCCTCTACGACTCCGTGACCCTAAACCCAGCTACAAAACCCACTTCTTCTCCAGCCTTCGCCTTCGCCGGATTCCCTCTCATCTGTGTCGTCCCGTCACAGATTTCCCGTCGCCGGTTCGCAACCAACTTCTTCTCCAGCCTTCGCCGGATTCCCTCTCATTTGTGATGTCCCGTCACAGTTCTCCAACCGCCGGTTTGCTCCCCTATCCCCGAAAATTGTAAGTTTCTGTTGACCAAAATTATGTGCAGGCTTGGTTTATTATCTGTGTAGTCGTCTGCCCTTCCCTCTCATCTGGGTCTCCCCATGAAAATTGTAAGTTTCTCCTTCTTCTTCTCTGTCTTCTATATGAATCTGTTAGCGAGGTTTGGTTTATATGAATTTGTTTGTGATTTTCTGCTTACCCCTGTGCAGGTTTGGTTTATTACTACACATTTGTTTGTGATTTTCTGCTTACCCCTCTATCCGGATCTGCTTGATTCCATCTCATCTGTGTACTCGCATGCCCTTCCCTTTCATCTGGGTCTTCTCGAGCACCTGAAGGTTTCCTCAATTCTTTATTTCAGGTATCTTCATCTTCTTCTTATTTTTAACTGTTAATTCAGTAACAATGATCTCTGTAGCGCAGGCCTCTGCAGCTGTTTTGACTAATTATGGTGTTGAAATTTCTTATGCTTATATATTGAAACTACGGCTAACATGTTCTCATGCTTATATATTGAAACTAGGGCTAACATGTGTATGCGAAAAATGGATTCATAGAAAAAGCCAAAGCCTTATTTATTCAAATTGGTTGTCCGAAAGATCAAAGCTCCTGGAACAAATGGTCAAGGGCGAGAAGCATGTAATCTGTTTTCTGAAATGGAAGAAGTTGGATATAAACTTGATTCCATTACATTAACCTCTCTACTCTCATCTTGCAATCATTGTGGTTTGATTAAAGTGGGTTGCATATTTATTTATGTAACTTTTTTCTTTTTCTTTTTGAATTTTGAATTCTTATTTTTGAGTGAAAAAAAAAATTAGAGTTATGAAATTGGTTTGAATTTGTCATCAATGTATCTGATTTTGGATTTCGGTAACGGAGTTGGTGGTGGGTTCAGTGGCGGTGAAGCCGCTTATCCTTTTCTTTTATGTTGGTTACTCTTCGTGGGATCTTGCAAGGGTTCTCGGGCTGTTGTAAAGGTCTTCAAAGTCACGGCCTAGGCCACACGTTTTTGGGAAGCCTGTGCGTGGTGGAGAGGGGTTGTGTGGCGCGAGGTTGTGGTGGCAGTTTGTGGTCCAACAAAGCGGGGGTTGTGTTCCTTATTCTTGGAGTATTCGGCCAAGGTAAGTGGGCAGATTAGGGAGTGTTCTATTTGGGTTTGTTTGGGCAGATTATAGGGGTAGAAAGTGCTAAACAAGGCCAGGGATTTTGGGCTAATTTTGTAATAGAAAAATTCTAATAAAAGCAAACAGATTTTTGAGGGGTAATTGGCAGGTTTGAGGGCTGTTTGACATAAGGAATTTGGACAACCTAGGGTATTATTTGTTGAGGGAAAATTTGTGGTTTCAATGGTCGTCCTTCATTCACATCAAGGTTGTTAATGGATAGTGGTCATAATGTTAGCAAGTTCCAACAATGTGTTAAATTGAGATTTTTTTTTATGTTATATGGTGCTTTTAAAATCTATATGCTACATGCTTTTAGTGCTAGAACGTGTTCAATTCATTGTAGTGGTAGAGGCTACGAGAGGAAGAAGAGCTATTCTGCTTAGCTTATAAGGGAGAGGCAGGAAAGTGTGTCGCGGTAATTGTAGGTAGACGTCTTAAGAATGGGGATTGGGGAAGAAGATCCTTTAACCATCTTTCTGAGGATATATGTCCAAGGATGGCTCTATGAACCCGCACATTCATATGGCAATAACTTTTTTCCTTCAATCGAAGTTTTATTTTGTAAAGGAAGGAGGATCGTTCTTAAGGTCATAGAAATTGCATAGTTTTTCTTGCTAAGATGTAGTGATTATTATTTTCCCACTGATCAAAGTTTTATTTTGTAACTTGGATGTGGATGTTTGCAGCTAACTTTGGGTATGCACTAATGCAGGGACCTTATTGGACATACATCAGTTTAGTTACTTATCTAGGAAAGGACTTATGCATTCCGAGAACGGTTGCAATTGACTTGGGATAAATAGCGGTTGAGATTTATTGTTTTACTTTAATCTTACGGCCGTAATTTCTTCCTCATGTCGCATGTGTGAACGGCAGTTTAAAAAAGCTAATTACTTTTCTTATCACGTTTTTTCTATCCCTATTTTATCTCCACAATACTTTTATCTCTCACTCTTTCTCTATCCCTTTCTCTCTCCTCTGCATATTCACTTTTTTACTGCGAAAATTAGTTACTCTTTTACTAAGATATTACGGTTTTGCAATTAATATTTTACGGTTTTACAGTTTTACAGTTTTATGGTTACGAAAATTTGTATTTGTATTTTTTTCTTTTTAATTGTTATCGTAATTAACTTAATCAATTTAATTTTTTTCCGACCCGTAATTTCGTATACAAATCAATTTATTTTTTGTCCGGCCCATTTTTTCCCGGCTTGTAATTTCGTATACAAATTATTAATTAATCCCTCCGTTCCGGGCAAAAATCCCCCGTTTGAAAGTCAATTTTTTTAAGAAAATAATATTTTTAGTAGTTCATTAATAGTAAAATGACCTTTACGGTTTTACAAATATTTAGTTGTAGTTTCTTAATTGATTGATATCGTAATCAACTGAATCACAAATTAATTTATGTCTGGTTTAGATTTATTGTTCGTAAGTTTTGTAATTAATTTTTGTAATTTTAAATATTTGTATTTTAATTTTTTTTTAGATTGTTATCGTAATTAACTGAATCAGTTTAATTTTTGTCCGAAAAAAATTTGTTTCTAAGTTTTGTGATCAACTTTTGTAATTTTGTAATTTTGAATATTTGTATTTTAATTTCTTTATTTTCTTAAAAGTTGTGTTTAATTTCTCTTATTGGTCTGAAATCTTTGTGATTTTGATTTCAAAATAGTATTTTGTTAGTTCACGCTGTCTTATTCAATTTATTTTGTGGTTTTTATTTGCTGAGATTTTTATTTTTAAGTTTATTTCAATTAACAGGTGTTGGATTAATGTGTGTGTGTGTGAGAGAGAGAGAGAGAGAGGGAGAAAGAGAGAGAGATAAGTTATAAATTTTCTTTTAAGATGAGTTATAAACTTTTACGGCTAATAAAATATGTTATTTCTTTAATTTTCGGGATGTTGTTGTGTAATTTACATTAACACGACCCCTAGAAAACATTAAGGATATATTAATTTATTTTCATCATGCTCGGTTCATAGATTGATCACGCTCATACTGGCACTGTGCCATTGGCAAGGGCACAAGTTTATTTTTATAGAATATTGCACATCTTTTCATTGTTGTGGTTTCGTTTGTTGGGGCATGTGTATTGGTTTCTATTGATTTAATTGTCATTTTTTTAGCTTTTAGGGTTGATTAATTTTGATCAAAATGCATCTCCGTGAAGGTGTTTGAATTTTCTTTGTGTCATGTGTAGGTGAAAATAATAGACAAAGTTATTGCATCTCATGTTTCCAAACTAACAATTGTTATTAAGCAAGAACCCCCAAAAGAAGAAGACTGGGTTTTCGTTGTTGAGAACACAATAAAATTTTCTTTTCGTATTTTAACAGCAATTACATTTAAAATATTTATTTTTTGGTTTTCTTATGAAATAAATATCAAAATAAAATGTTTTATTTTGTTAGTTATTTAGGTTTTCTCCTTTTTCATTGTATAGTGTGCATATGTCCAACTCATAAAAATTATAAGTAAATATTAATTTATTTCTACAGTATTTACTTCATTTATTGATAAATTCTCAAACTGACGTCGTGCCATCGACATGAACAAAAGTATTAATATTAAACAAATTTTATCGATCAGTCTCATACTATCATGTTAACGTTAGGGCTTTGTAAACAACGCCCAGAATAAAGATACAGAACTTCAAATGGAGATTCCCAATCAACCAAATTCACCACTTTTAATGAATATTTTTTGACCAAGACCATTGATTTGTTAAAACTTTGACTTTTAGCATTAATATCTTAAACTACCACTTGGATCGAAACTTGGTCCGATAATTATAACATATTACCCATTAATTCATCCAATTCAATCCATTAATTATCTAACTCAATCGAATTTATTAATATTTTTGGGTTAAAATGGGTAACCCTTTAACCCAATAATATTAATTGGTCGGGTCGGGTCGGGTTAAAGCGAATCGGTCCCGTTACCCATTTCGACTCGTGCTTTTTTATTCTATAAATTTATGTTTTTTTAAGAAAATTTTTTGGGTTGAAACGGGTCGACTCACTTTAATCAGTTATCCGTTCTAATTCAACCCATTTCGACCAGACTCATTTCAACCAGCTTGACATTTGGGTTCTAATGATTTTCGACTTGTTTCAATTTATTACTCATTCCAACTTAACTCAAACTCAACTCAACCCACCCAATTACCAGACCTAATCGAAACCCATCAAATTATTGATATAATTAAACCGCACATGGCAAGTAGGTTTAATCTTGGGCCTTTGTCATGATTTCAATATTTATAATTAGGTTCAGTTCTACTACTTTTATTCCATTCTTTTAATCAGACTTAGTCTGTTCATTCATCAAACTTAACGGTTCGGCTCGGTTTGATATTTTGAAAAATCTAACAGTTTAGTTAGGGTAATGTTAGGGTCATTCTTATTTTACATCAAAATATAGGTACTTTATGACGTGATACACTCTCATTAGTTAGAATGGTGAGACCTACAAAATATCCAACCAATAAGAATATATCACGTCATAAAATATTCATATTTTGATACAAAATGAGAATGACCCAAATTAACATTACCCTTAGTTCAGTTCGACTTGTTTGCCCTCAAATCGAACCACAACATATTGAACTTAATCGCAGTCAAATCATCAATTCACTTTTAGACCTAACCCTTAGAATTATATTCTTTGTTAGATTAAAATATATGAAAACTAAAGTATTCACTTTAGTCTTTCCCACTAGACAAAACCATGAAATTGAACCATAAGATTAACTAGGTATAACTAGGTAATTTTTCAATTTCAATTTAGCTCGGTTCACTTTACGAATCGATGACCCAAGATTAGGTAATTTTTCAAAGATTGAGAATTCTCTCTAGTACCAAAGCTAAATTGATGGGTACTTAAAATGTGTATATTCAATACTTCCTCCGTTCGTAAATTATCATCCTAGTTGACTCGACGTATAGATTAAGAAAAAAAAACTATTGACTTAATTATTAATATTGATTTAATGTATAATTTCCTATCAAGCCCATATATATGAGGCATATAATTAAAATAAAGTGGAAAAATAAAGGTAAAATGATAAAAATGGTGTTCTAAAAAGAAAAGTTTCAATTTTAACTGAATAATTATTTTGAAACGGACGAAAAAAAACCGATAATTTAGGGACCGAAGGAATAGTAATCGTAAGCATTCACTTGTCCAAAGTTTTTTTTAGGATAATATAATTTTTTGGTCCCTGAACTATACCAAAACTCTGCGTTTCGTCCCTGAATTTTTTTTATGTGTTTGGTCCCTCAATTCGATTTTTTTGATCAATTCCCCCTTCGTACCGTTACCGTTACTGAAAAATTAACATTTGTTAACTTTTCAAAATGTCCAAATTATAGAGGCTTAATGTGCTAATTGAAAAAGGAGTATTTGGTCCCTAAAATCCTCTCGCCGTCTACAGCCCTTCTGCTCCAGCCATGTCCATCTTCGTCAAAACAACAACATCTCCATCTTCATGGAGCTCAACAAGGTAATTGAAAATAAAACAAGAAAAACATAGGATTAATTTGATTTTTAAGAGTATTTCAATCTGACAATCGATTTGACTAGCAATCAGACAATAATTTCAAGTAAGAGTGAGTTGGTGAGATATCTGAGGTCTTAAGTGAATTTACCTACATCAAGATCTGGTGGAGGGATCGGGTGGGTTCATGATGAAGGTGGTAGAGTTTACCCGACTCATGATGAGAGTGCTAGAAAAATCGGGTATTTGAGCCCTAGATGAGAAAAAAGTTGAATCCAGTTGAATTGCAGAGGTCCAGACATCGATAAAGCCTTTGTAAAACCCTAATTCTTTACAAATTTGGAACTTTGATTTCAAACCCACTTGGTGGCCCTCGTTGTATCGGGGCTTGTTGCTATAAAAGAAGAAGATGGCCGTTGGGACTACGAAGAAACGCGAGCTCGTTATACGTGGGTCGAAGTTGCAGAGGTCGGACATCGATAAAGCTTGTTCTTTGGGCCGAGTTGGATCACGGAGAGAGAAGACAAAAATTGGTTGTGGAAACTCATGCCTGATGATCGGTTTCAGCCGGAAGAGAAGCGAGATGGATGAAGGGAAGAGAAAGGAAGATGAAGCTTGAGATTAATTGAAGGGGTCGTCGCGGTTGAAGATGGTCGCCTTGGTGAAGCTTGTTCTTTAATGGCGGAGTTGGATCACGGGAGAGAGAGAGCGAAATTGATTGTGGAAACTCATGCAGGTCGGTTGATGGTTGGTTTCGGTCTTGGGAGGAAGGCGATGGATGAAGGGAAGAAAGGAAGATGAAGCTTGGCGGACATCACTTTGGGGCGAAGACGGTGGAGAAGCAGTGATTGGAATTCTAAGCGACAAGATGGAAGATGTTGATGATGGCGCCGAAGGCATTTGGGGCCGATAATGTGCGGTTGGGTGTGGAGAATTGGGTGAAGAAATTCAAATTATTTTATCCAATAATTTTGCTTTTCAAAATTATTGTTTTCAAGAGTTTCCCCTTTTGATCATCAATTGGCACATTAAATCCTTATAGTTTGGACATTTTGAAAAATTAGCCAATGTTAAATTTTTTAGTAACGGTAACGATACGAAGGGGAATTGACAAAAAATCGAATTGAGGGCAACATAAAACGCAAAAAAATTTATGATTTAAACGTAAAATTTTGGTATAGTTTCATGGACCAAAAATTATATTATCCTTTTTTTCATTTTATTTCTTTTTAACAGTTCAAGTCAATGATTGAAAAGCTCTTATTAAAGAACAATTTTGAAAAAAATCAATGAATATCATTATTTTCATAAGGTACAAACGAATCATCCTATCAATCTAAACTATATAAAGAAATAAGAAATTATCAAATCGAAAACCTCGGAAACGCAAACCAATAGAACCACAAAAATGGCAAGTGGAATGGCTCTATTGATTTTGGCTTTCATCGACTCCTCCTTACCCTTCTCCCTATTCTCTCTTAAGCTTCAAGAACTCTTCGTATTTTTCTTTCTCCTCCCCTCTCTAATTTCCTTCTTTTCACCCCCTCATTGCACGTTCTAAAATTACCAAAGACTCCTCCCCGGTCAAGCACTTTGACTCCATGTCATGCATCTTCATAATCACCTCCCTCACGTGCAATTCTCCCCCTTCCTTCCCTTCGCACGTGACCTCAATCCT
>JABEVN020002452.1:0-21326 GCA_013146195.2 Codonopsis lanceolata
ACGCTGTTAAACCACCCAAACATCCGCTCGTTGGCAGATCAGCGCTAACCGGCTGAATGCCATTTGGGCTTCTAGGGCAACCTCTTTCAGCTCTGGAGATCCCCCTCGAGTGGGTCTCTTCCTTCTAAGTTCCTCCTCAGAGGAACCCTCAAGAGCTCGCCGGTGCTCAAACAAAATGGTTTCTAATGGCCTGACAAATTTTAAGCCTCTTTCGCTGCAGCTCACATCTCACGCCTCCCACACAATCTCCGGTGATCAAATGCAGAACGCGAACCCGCATTCGTGGCACCTCTAATAAGGGTCTTGATTTGGCCGCGATCGTGTCAACATCAATGCACTCCACCATCATAATGGTGTAGATCAAAGATGCTTACCCCAAGTCACCGTATGTTGTGACTGGAAGGCATGAGACGGGCACAATGAATTTGAACACGCTTGGCGTGCTCGTAAGGAAAGACCTCCATGGTGTGTGGACCGTAGGGTGGATTACGCTTTTGGGTCCATTCAACACTGTGGGAGGGCGATGGTCGAATTGACCACCCGAGGGGGGGGACAGTGGGGGTATGAGGTGTGTGCAAAATGATCGCACCATCCGTAGTTAGATGTGCCGTAATACTCGCTAATGCTTGGGATGAAAAATCAACAATAACGCCCTCACATTAACGGTGTCTAAAACACCCCCATCCATGCCAATGCTGCCATTGACATAGAACTCGTGACAATAGGCACGATCGCCTTTGTCCTGAGAGAGTCGGTTAATAACCCCCACCTACGGGCCGTGAAGTTAGGATGGAGGCCAAATTCTTCACTTTAAATCCCTGAACCAAGGACTTGGAGAGTTTGGCCGCATATTTTAGAGGCCTCATAGGAAATAAATCGCTGGTGGTCATATCGCGGCTCCTCCTCCCGAATGGCAGTGAGGAAGAAGCACCTAGATTTCTACGCTTTCGGAACATTTTATTTGAGTAAAATTAAAAATTAAATATTTAACAATTAAAAATGTATTTTAAAAAATTTTAAAATTACAAATTATTTTCTAAAGCATGCAAAAATATATCTACATAAAAATTGTCTAACACCCTAGCATGCAAAAATTTGACGTCGAAATTAACGAGGAGAGTTAGAATTTCTAGTTTGCAGCTTTAGATGGGTTGATTTACCGGAGTTTTGAGATCTTGGTCGGAAAAATTTAAGCTTCCTCTTCCTTGCTCCAAGCCTCTTCAATGGGAGTGTAATGGGAGGTTGATGGAGAGGTGGAAGATGAAGAGTTTAAAAGAGGGAGAAGATCTTCAAGATTTGAGACGGAAAATTGGAAGAATTGCAAGGATCTCGCCGGATTTTGAGGGAGAGAGACGGCTGCTGCTTGTTGCTTGAAAAATGGAGCAATCTGGAATGATCTGCAAATGAAGCCCCGGTTGTGTCTTATATAAAGGCACCTTGCGGTCGCAAGGTGTCTTTTACCAGTCCCGCAAGGTAGGCGATCAGCGCTTTGAATTATGCACGATTTCCCACGCCCGGCTCGTACCACTTCACGAACCGCATTTACCGAGGACCTTGCGGTCGCAGCTTCCACACTCGTCCCGCAAGGTGGGCAGATTGGCTCCAATTGATTTCTTTTTCATCCTTTTTCAACAGATTAGTAGTTAGGCCCCTCCGTTCTATTTCGTTACGTTTCGTCACTTTCCTGTTATAAAAATTCTACAAAAACTCTAAACTAAAATTATTAGCGACATATAAATACAACATTAAGATGCTTTTCTCCCCCAAACTTGAATTTTGACATATTTAATTTTAAAAATTAAATGTCCAAAAATTCATTTAACGGAGAATAGCATATTTAAATTAACTACATAAGCAATAAAATTCATAATAGTGGGTTGCCTCCCACTTAGCGCCTTTGTTTAATGTCTTTGGCTCGACCAAACTGCAAACCTAATCCTTGGGTGGTTCATTTTCGGCCAAACAAATTAATTCAATTGTTCGCTCAACCGACATCTGGCTCAAGGTATGGCTTGAGTCTGTCCATTAACTTTAAAATTTTCATTATTCTTTGATTTTGTATATCAACAAATTCCATGGGGATAAATTGCACAATTATAAAAGGACCGCACCATTTAGATTTCAACTTTCCAGGGAATAGCCTTAGTCTAGAATTAAAAAGTAACACTTTCAACCCTGGTCGAAACATCTTGTTGGCTAACCCCATATCATGATACTTCTTGGTCTTCTCTTTATATGTTTTGGCGTTTTCATACGAATTCAACCTATGTTCTTCTAGTTCATTCAATTGAAACAATCTTTCCTCTCCAGCCAAGGTTAAATCTAAGTTCAGTTCTTTAATGCCCAATAAGCTTTATGCTCAATTTCAACTGGTAAATGGAAGGCTTTGCCATATACCATTCTATATGGACTCATTCCTATTGGGGTTTTGAAAGCAGTTCGGTATGCCCATAAAGCATCCTTAAGTTTAGATTCTCAATCTTTACGATTAGGCCTAATAGTTTTTTCTAATACTGCTTTAATTTGTCTATTGCTTACCTCTACTTGGCCAGATGTTTGAGGATGATAAGGTGTAGCTAACTTGTGAGTTACACCATGTTTCTTAAGGACATTATTCAATAATTTATTGGTAAAGTGAGTCCCTTGGTCACTTATTATGGCCTTAGGTACTCCATATCTAGCAAACAAATCTTCCACAAATTTAACCACAATTTTACCATCATTTGTCTTAGTTGCTGCGGCTTCAATCCACTTAGATACATAATCAACTGCTACCAAAATATACTCACAATTATTTGAAACTGGAAAAGGACCCATGAAATCAATGCCCCAAACATCAAAGATTTCAACAACCTATTAATATGTAAGGGCATTTCGTTTCTTTTTCCTATTCCACCAGTTCTTTGACACTTATCACATGTTCTATAAAATAATTCATAGTCTCTAAAAACAGTAGGCCAATATAAACCAGATTGTAATATTTTTATAGCAGTTTTATTTCCACTAAAATGACTTCCACAAGAGTATTCATGGCAGAATTCCATAATACTTTGTTGGTCTTTTTCTGGAATACATCTCCTTATTAAAGAGTCTGAGCATATTTTATATAAATGAGGTTCTTCCCAAAAATAATTTTTCGTTTCAGCCAAAAATTTCTTCTTTTCATAATGATCAAAATCAGGATTTATGATATCAGACACATAATAATTAACAAAATCAGCATACCAAGGGTCTGAATCTTTAGTTGCTAACAGTTGCTCATCAGGAAAGTCTTCATTTATGGGAACTGGGTCATCAAGAAATAGACGTTCAAGCAAGGGCGAAAATTCTAATCTAGACAAATGGTCGGCTACGACATTTTCGGTTCCCTTTTTATCTTTGATTGTAATGTCAAATTCTTGTAATAATAGCATCCACCTAATTAGTCTAGGCTTAGTATCTTTCTTGCTTAATAAATATTTTAATGCAGAATGATCAGAAAATATTGTCACTTTTGAACTAACAGATATGATCTGAATTTTTTTAAAGCATACACAACTGCCAAAAACTCTTTTTCTGTTGTGGTATAATTTAATTGTGCATCATTTAGAGTTCTACTAGCATAGTGTATTACATTAGGTTTCCTATCTACCCTTTATCCTAACACGGCTCCAATTGCAAAATCTGATGCATCACACATGATTTCAAAAGGAAGAGACCAATCAGGGCCGGATAAAATAGGGGCAGTAGTTAATTTTTCTTTCAATAAATTAAATGCTTCCAAACATTCTTTATCAAAAACAAATTATGTATCCTTTGCTAACAAGTTACATAGAGGTTTACAGATTTTGGAAAAATCTTTTATGAATCTTCTATAAAAACCAGCATGCCCTAGAAAACTTCTAACACTTTTAACAGAAGTTGGAGGAGGTAGTTGTGAAATAACTTCGATTTTTGCTTTATCAACTTCAATACCTTTATTTGACACAACATGCCCTAAAACAATTCCATGTTTGACCATGAAATGACTTTTCTCCCAACTTAAAGTTAAATTTTTTTCACAACATCTTTTCAGGACTGATGTAAGATTTTCTAAGCAATGATCAAAAGAATTTCCAAAAACTGAAAAATCGTCAATGAAAACTTCCACACATCTTTCCACTAAATCTGAGAATATAGAAATCATGCATCTTTGAAAGGTGTCCGGTGCATTACATAATCCAAAGGGCATTCTTCTAAAAACAAAAGTACCAAAAGGACTAACATGTAAAAGTTGTTTTCTCTTGGTCTTCGGGTGCTACAGGGATTTGATTGTAACCAGAAAAACCATCAAGAAAGCAATAGTACTCATGACCGGCTAGTCTTTCAAGGATTTGGTCAATAAATGGCAAAGGAAAGTGGTCTTTCCTTGTTGCCGCATTTAATTTTCGCAAATCAATGCACATTCTATAACCGGTTATTGTTCTTGTAGGGACTAATTCATCTTTTTCATTTTTAACAACTGTAATTCCTGACTTTTTAGGAACTACTTGAACAGGACTAACCCATTTACTATCTGATATAGGGTAAATTATACATGCATCTAAAAGCTTAAGAACTTATTTTCTTACGGCTTCTTCCATATGTGGGTTGAGTCTTCTTTGCCTTTCTCTTGAATGTTTACTACCTTCTTCTAGGTGAATTTTATCCATGCACATAGAAGGATTAATACCTTTTAAATCAGCTAGGGACCATCCTATAGCTTCTCTATGCGTCCATAAAACTTTTAATAAACTAGCTTCTTGCTCTTCAATTAAATCGGCTGCTATAATAACAGGCAAAGTTTTACCTTCCCCTAAAAATGCATATTTTAGATGGGGCGGTAATGGCTTTAATTTTTCAACTGGAGGAGATTTAATGGATGGCATAAATTCAGAATTTTCTGTTTTAATTGTTTCTTTTATTTTAACCTCCTCGGTATTTTCTTCTTTAACATCTTCCTTATTTTCAATTTTAACATCTTCTATCTCATTTTCTTCAAAGAGAGATTTTAGGATTTCGACTTCATCATCTTTAATTTCATTACTTTCTTGTTCTACTTTTTCAGATTTATCAGAACTATTTTTTGATTCTGGTTCTTTCTTTTTAAGAGCTTCTAACTTCTCTCTTTCTTGTCTTTCTTCCTCTTCTATTTCTCTTTCTATCTCATCAATGTCAATTTTTATGGGAGGGATAGGACTATCATCATAAACTATAAATGTATCTTTTTTCATAATCTTCATCTTCATTATCTTTTTCAAAAGTTTCAGTTGATAACTTTTCGATTTCATCTATGGAAAAACATGCATTTATGTCACTAGGTCTATTCATAGCATCAAAAATCGAGATTTCAACAGTTTCACCTAGGACTGACATTGTGAGTTTACCATTCTTCACATTAATCATTGTATTGGCAGTAGCCATAAATGGTCTGCCTAACAATATAGGAACTTCATTATTTGTGCATATTTTTTTTTCCATCTCTAGAACCACAAAGTCGACTGGAATGATTAGTTTATCAACCTGAACTAGAATGTCTTCCACTATACCCAAAGGATATTTAACTAATCGACTAGCTAATTGTAATTGCATACTAGTGGGTTTTAGTTCTCCTAACCTTAATTGTTTATAGACCGCAAAAGACATTAAATTAATACTTACTCCTAGATCTAGCATGGCTTTCATTTTTTTAGAGCTTCCCAAGGAAACTTGGATATTAAAGCTACCAGGGTCTTTTAGCTTAGGGGGTAATTCGGATTGTAAAACAGCACTTACGTTTTTAGAAACAAAGATTTTTTCATTGGTTTCAAACTTGTGTTTCATAGAGTGAAGATCTTCGAAATTTTTTGCATAAGCTGGAATATTTTAATAACATTAAGCAAAGGGAGATTAACATTCACTTTGGATAACATATTATAAATTTTTGAAAATTGTTTGTCCATTCGGTTTTTCATAAATCTTCTTGGGAACGGAATTGGAGGAGCATATGGTGGTGGAGCCACATATGGTTCCTCTTCTTCTGGTTCTAATTGTAGACACCCCAATTTCGTACCCCAGATGCATGACATGACAAAAAATATCAAGAACTGTTAAAACATTAACAAATGTCAAGTTACAGGGTCAAAATTGCAAAAGGACAAAGCATGATGCACAAAAGGACAAATTGCAGGGGGTCAAAGTGTCGAAAAAAGAGAAAGTTTGAGGTTTGGGCACCACCTACCAAGGGTTTGGGTGTGGCGCCCAAACCCCTATAGGATGGCACCCAAACTTCTTTCCCCAGCACTGTTCATCCAACGATTTGCCGCATTGCACAATTCGTCGAACGCGGTGTACAACCCTCTGATGCACGGGAAGAAATCTCAAAATTCCAGCGATGTCCCAGCCTCCTCCTATAAATAGAGGCCTCCGGCTCCTTCATTCAGCACTCAATTCATCCGTAAAATTTCTCTGCGTCTCCGTTACGCTGAAGAAATAAATACCGATAGATCACCCACAAAAGCCTCGAAACCCTGCCAAACCTCCGCCAAACACAAATCCAACCGGTAGAAGTGTACCTTAGCCCCCCAGCTAGGTATCCACCCTTTTTCCCCGGTCCAAAAATCGTTGATAGAGCAGTTGCTCTGCCCGATTTAAAAGGCCGAAATAGCCAAGTAAGTTACTCGCCTAAATTCAGCCTTTTCCAAAAACAAACAACCGAAATAAAAGCATTTACCCCGATCCCGAGGCCGAAAAGTAACTTTCGAGCGATTACGCCCAAATTCACACAACACACAACTTCAACTGCACTGCACTGCAAAAAAAAGACTCTCTCCCCGAGGGACGAGCGAGCACACCCCTACGCCGTTTGTAAGCTTTTATTGTTAAAATCTTTTATTTCTATGTAATAGTATTATTTCCAGTCCGGCCCAATGTAGATATATAAGCAGTTGTGCTGCCCGGATTTTATTAGGAAATAGTACTAAATGTAGCCGTTATTATGGCAAAATATTTTTAGATAAGTTTGTATTTATTTACTTTATTTATTCAATAAAGTCTTTATTTGTAAATGTATTATTTCCGATCCGGTTCAATATCAAAATATAAGCAGTTATGCTGCCCGGATTTTGTTAGGAAATAATACTAAATGTAGCCGTTATAATGGCCAAATATTTTTAAATGTGTCTGTAATTATTGGAAAGAGACGGCTGCGAGTCCGTAAATAATGTGGCCACGAATGTATCTGTTTAATTTTCCCTTGTCAAAATAATACCTTATTTATTTGCTAAGTAAATGTGACAATAAGCATACTTGCCAAAAACGTTCGAGATCGAAGGGCGAGTTGGGTGCCTAGCACCTTCCCAACTCGTAACTTAGCCTCCGAACCCGCTTTCTAAAAATCTCTGGTTTTCTTTTCTGGTTTTCCTTTATTTTTGCCTTAAAATAAAGGTGGCGACTCTAAAACATTTTGGATCCAGTGGGGCCTCGCAACATCTTTCTTTGCACTTTCACGTTCTCCCCTAAACAAGGGAGAATGGGAATGGAAAGGTGATGTATTCCTATGTCCTGGTATCCCCTAAACAAGGGATAACTTGACGTAGAAAACCCAAAGCACTCATAGTGATCCTAAATAGGCCATAAGGCTATTTTCATAAAATCCATAGTGGGGGCGTCGCAATATTCTTTCTTGCACTTCTCTATTTTCCCTGAAAGATAAAGGGGAGAATGGGAATGGAAGAGTAATGCATTCCCATATCATGTTATCCACGAAATAAGGGATAACTTGATATGGAAAACCATAAGTTCCCATATTGGATACAAAATTCACTCAAGGCAACCGAGGCACATTCCAACGTGCTAATATAGACAGCACTCCTCTCGCACTTTGAATTTCGTCTTCCCCTAAACAAGGGAGGGTGGAACGAGAGCAGTGGTGTCCCGCATCCGCACACGCACGCACCCCTATCCAAGGCGCGCGGGCGCGGAGCACATCCCTGAACCTCACAGGGCGACTTCTGGCTGGGGAAGTTGTTTTATTTTAAATAAAATGGAGGGCTAGACTCAAAATAAAACTTTTTTGTTTTTATTTGTTTAATGCATATGCTTGTCATATTAATTAACGCATTTGAATAAAGTGTTCCCATTACGGCCGTGGCCATATTTGTGGATATGATCCTCCATCTGGCAGCAGTCTCGTTCCGATAACCCGTTACGGGCATGTTTAAGAGTATAAAAAAAATAATATATACATTTTTTTAAAAAAAAATCAAAAAAAAATAGATATATATAAATAAATAAATAAATAAATATATATATATATATATATATATATATATATATATATATATATGTCAAAAAAAATGCGCAAGTTCAAAAAAAATAAAATAAGTGCGCACACAAAAAAAAAAATATATATATATATATATATATATATATATATATATATATATATATATATGCATTCATTCTGTCATTTTTATTTTGGGGATTAGGACCCATTTTCTAAAAATAAATAGATTCCCCACTTTTCTTTCTATTTCTTGATGGTATGCTTGCTTGCTCGCGCTTAAGCTAAAAAGCCGAGAAAATCCATACACAACAGCAAGACAGGCCATATCAGTTTTATTTTCTATTTCTATATCTGAAAAAAAAAACTCTTTTTGCTTTTTAGATACCACACACACGCGCACATGCATATAAATATATTCCGAATCGCTATCCTACACCATGGCCCCTACCCCGCATAAACCAACGTTAGACTGCATATAGATTTTTAGGACACTTCAAGACCGACCGGTTTTTGCATTTTAAATTATGGGTCAGCCCCAGTCAAAAAAAAATGTGCGCAAGTCAAAAAAAAATGTGCGCAAGTCAAAAAAAAAATATGCGCAAGTCAAAAAAAAATCTGCAAAAATAAAAAAATATAAAAAATGCGCAAGTCGAAAAAAAAATACACTGGGGCTGATTTATTATTTTCAAAATGCTCGACCTAGACCATTTCGAATGGTGGATCCCGGAAAGAGTATAGGCCCTTCGCCTGGGATCAGTCCGATCTCGGAGTCGAAGGCGTGGAATACGTTGGTCCTATACTGGAGAAAGAATCCATTATTCCAGAAAGTCTCGAGATCGCAAAATTAAGCGTGTGCTTATCCGGTCATTTGTAGGAATAATAAATAATAATAAAATATACTAATAAAGGCACGCTGCATCTAAGCCCGAAAAGCCTTCACCAAATTCTTCGATACCAGCCCATTTTCCCCGTAAACCCGGCCCGAATTTGGAAAGGCAGAGACAAGATCGGCCGATTGATACGGAATCAAGTGCGTAGATCGATCGAGGGTATCGAAAACAGATCGATCAAGGGCGTAAACAATTCGTAGGGTACGATCCGCATGATGGCGCGAAAGTGAACAAATCCGCTATGAGTACAGACAGGGCTCCTGGTATGCTCGACTCCAAAGAATGCAAAGAAGGTTGGCTAGACCAAAATTTGGGTGCAACAATTGATCTTATAATGAGCCAAATGACTAATATGGTACAAAGCTTGAAATCCAATGGTGAGGTAATTTCTTCCCCTGCAGTTCTCCAGGAAGCATCAACCTCATATGTGCCTCTAAACCCAAACCCTCAGCCAAACACTAACTCCCCAAATATTGCCATAAACCCAAATCCATATCCAACCCCAAATCCTTATCCTGTCCAAAATCCATATCCAACCCAGAATCCATACCCTACCCAAAATCCTTACCAAATACCGCAACCAGAAAATAAACAAGTTATGACAGGAGCCAGCAATGATGGAAGCCACTGGGAATCAGGAACAGAAACTCCTAAGTATGCACCTTCTCTTAAGTTTGAGGCCTGGCTAAAAGAAGCAGTGGACGCTCATACAGAAAGAATAATAAACCAAGTGATAGGTGAGCTTTTAAAAGGCTTCTCAGAGGTCCTGACAACTCTCTCCCAAAAGGTCAAAATCTCAAAACATGTTCCTAATGCTTCCCACTTCCCTGAGGTAAACCTTCCTGATATCTCAGAAAATATCCTTTTCCAAACCTCTGGAAAGCCACCAAGTACTCCAAGTGCTAGCCATCAGCCAAAAAATGATCCCATGACCCAAGGAGGTATGATTCCAAATGCCCATAGTCCTACCCTGTATTCTCCAGAAATCAACCCCGATCTCTCCCACCTGAATGCATGCTACCATAACCAAAAGAATTGCCTTCCTCTAGACCCTTCAAATACTTATTCCCAGCAAATGACCTCAGGACTTCCAAAAGAAGTAACTTGTACACCAAAGAAAGAATCCCTCTTGGGCCAAGGTCCAGGCAACCCACTCCCACTGCAATATTATCCAACAGAAAAAATTCTTCCTCGTTGCCAGACCAAATCTGAACCTGGCCATTTGCCTAGGCCAAGGGGGCGAAGAGAAGCAAGGCATTATGATGATCTGTCTGCCCCAAGATCTGAAATGCTCCAAACACTGTGGGCCCATGGGATACTGAAGCCCCTTGATAACTATAGGCCACCAAACCCCCTGCCTGACAACTGGAACCATGCCCAGTATTGTGAGTACCACCGTTGCAGTGGTCATCTTACCGACAAGTGCTATACACTCAAAAATGCAATACAGGATCTCATCGATAGCAAGGTAATTACAGTGGCAGACACCAAACTTGTTCAAGCAGATCAAGCCGAAAAGGTCTAAAGAAGAGGGGCAAGATAGTCCAGTTAGCCATAAATAAAGGTGTTGTAAGGGATGCTGATCAATAAAGGAATTCCTAAATAAATGTTTGAGGGAGACAGTTTCTTGGGTATGATAGACAGAGGCACTAAGTATGAAAAACTCCCTGATAAGTTCGAGCTTCTAACTGCTAAGCCTCTGCAAAATTGGTACGTTACGACCGGCCCGCCCTTGACTCCCGCAGAACTGGTAGACCGCTTCGGATATACTATCCCCCTTCCTTCTCCTAGCTTTACGGATTGGTCATCTACCGATCCGCTCCCTAAAATTGAGGATCTCAAACCCCAGGGTCCTCAATAATGTAATAACCCCGTGCAGTTTGCTATTAATGATAATATGAATGTCTTTGCTTATTCCTTAGTTGCACCTACATTAAAAGATACATTAAATAATCATAATAATGAGTCATTTAATGAAATGGACCCAAAAGATAAAAAATATTTGCTTGAGCTTGTAAAGTCAGTTGAGCAACAGGAACAACATCACTCAGCAGCAGCAGCTGAAGACTTGTCAATCATCAATCTGGGGCTGAATAATCAAGTCAAAGAAATCAAAATCGGCAACTACCTGCAAGGCTCTGAAAGGGTAGCGCTCATCAAAGAGTTCGTAGATATCTTGGCCTGGTCCTATAAAGATATGCCGGGGCTAAACCCAGCCATAGTCAAACACCGAATCCCCACATGTTCGGATGCTCAGCCAATCAGACAAAAGCTCCGCCGCATCAAGCCAGAATGGTCACTACAAGTTTTAAAAGAAAGCATGAAACAGCCGCACGTCAACTTCATTCGGGTAAAAAAAAAGAGAAAAAAAGAAAGAAGGAAAAGTAGTAGTAAAAAAAAAAGGGAGAAAAATACCCGATCGTCAGTCCAATATAGTGACTGCTCCAAAGCCCAACAGAAGGTTCGATCTGCATAGACCACCGCGACCTCAGCAAGGCGTCGCCCAAAGATGACCTCTTTCTACCCAATGTTGATATTGTGGCAGACGCCGTTGCTACTCACAAAATCAAATCCTTCATCGACGGCATGCTAGGCTATAGTCAAATCAAAGGCAGCAGGAGACCAAGAAAAGACCTCATTCATCACCCCTTTGGGGGACATACTGATATCATGTCATGTCGTCTGGGCTAAAAAAAAATGCTGGGGCTACTTATCAAGGGGCTGCTACCACTCTCTTCCACGATGTGCCGTACATTGTCAAAGAAATCCGGTCAGGAGGTGCCGTGCTCCTTACGAACCAGGAAGGAGAAGACCTTGTTCAGCCCTTCAACCTTGACAAGCTCAAAAGGTACTATGCTTGAGCCTATCTTTCCAACAAAAGTGTTTCCCTCTCCAGCTCGCTAGGTTGAAAACCCGAAAGGGCGGCCTAGGCAAAAATTAGAGCAAAACAAAAACAAAAAAAAAAACAAAACAAAAAAAAAGATACAACAAAAAGGAGAAATAAGGGCTCGCTAGGCTGAAAACCCGAAAAGGGCGGCCTAGGCAAAAATTAGAGCATAAAAAAAATCAGGAGAAAAAGGAGAGGGAAGACACTCTTTTGAATCCTCGGCATTCTATCTCCGGTCTTCGGCATACAACAGGCTCAACTGACAAAGGAAAGAGAAAAACCACAACAGGAGCTCACATTAAAATACTTAAAATATATTACAAGGTCCTAAGGTGCAACTTAGGAATATTTATTTAAGACATTTATATTTTACATTAACTGCACTGCATATATATACATATTCCTGCCTACACCCCTTTTTGTTGTCCCCCAGATACTTCCTTCCTTTTGCAGCTCAGCCTCCAAGCGGTCTGTCAGTGCCTACGGCGTCCACCAAGCCGGGCCCATATTCCTCTTCTACGAGGCGCAGAAGAACCCCCGTCTCGAACCACCGAAGTATCTCCTTCATCATCACCAAAGATCTCCATTCTCATGGATCGTTGTGTTGCTAGGACCAGCCCGTTATCTCGACACCGGCATTCCATCCAGCCGAGGGGGAGCGACCACTTCGGTTCCTGTGGATTATGTTGCTGATTGCCATTATCAGGCCTTATATCAGTGCCCCATCCATTTTGAGGAGAAGGGACAGCCTCCTGCGGCTCCCAAGGATTCTGTTGCCAACCTGCATTATCATGTCGGGGGATCTCGAAATCAAGATATCTTTGCACCCATTCACCTCGGGAGGGGGAGCAGCCCCGCTTTTCCGCCAACTGACTGACCGCTCATCGCCCAAGAGCCACCGGAGTTCCAAGATTATGTACTCGCCTGAAATCCTCCCTGCAGAGCCTGAGGAATGACCAAGCTCGAACTTTCATCTCTCGCCTATCTCCATAAGGCGAAGGCCAATGCCCGTAGCTACATGGCGGCCAAACAAATTTCTAAGCCTCCGCCGGATCTCGCGAGAAGAGCCCTCAATTACCATTATCCGTGCCAAATATTCAAGGGACAAGAATATGTAGTCGAAAAACAAATAGGCATCCGAAGCCTATCAAAGTCCGACGCCACATCCTCTCCGGAAGTCAAAATCCGTAGTCCCGCTATTCCTCATCTCCAAAAACACCTAGACGAGTTGTGAATAACTTGCTCCAGAACCGACGCAAGATCCTCGTCAAGACTATAAAAAGAAGTTCTTCTAATGCCCAACATGACAACTTGAGCATAGCCGGCGGAGTGCAAAATAAATTGCCGAATTTCCCAATGGTTGATCACCCAAGAAATGTCCATGGAGCCCCTCCGAAAGAAGTCCTCAGACCACCATAATCGAAAATTAACTTGGGGAAAGCGGCCTCGAAAGCCATAAAGCCCCGGATCATATCTCCCCCCGAAAGGAGCAGAGCCATCACGCATTGAAAATGCTCCTCCAGCCACATATGGATCGAATGGGATCGCTCAGGGAAAAGTTTGTCGCCTCGAAAAGGCATCCAAACCAAAGTTTCTCGTAATTACGGACAATGTTAGCCCGGCGGTCACGGGCCTGCAGAGCAAGATCCACAGCCCGCACATCAATAAATCCCTGGGGGCTCACTAGCAGATATCTCCCCACCAGACATAAGAAAAGAGCCGTCAGCCGGCGCCTCAAATAGTCCACGTCATCCTCTATGAACTATGTGAATGATCGCGGAAAAACGGTCAAATCAAAGTTCACCCCGTTGTAAAAACCCGGGGTGGCTAGGCGAGTAGTGCGGAATAGCTCCCTAATGGCCATGTAGGGACGCCTTCGAGGCGAAGGCACGACAATATGACGAGTGGCAGCAACTCCCAGCATGGCACAAAATTCTTCAAAGGTCGGGCACATTTCATTCATCCCAAAGTTAAAGAGATGATCTTGACGAGACCAGAACCTGGACGCCCTCAAGATGTCCCGCTTGATCACGATATTCCTCCAGAAAGAAGGCACCTGCCAAAAGATGATCGAACCACCACGCCGTCGGCTCGGAGGGCAAGAATCCACAGGTCGAGGGCATTTTCGTAAATTTCTAATTTTAAAGGGGTATGATATGGGGCGGCCATTAGAGCAGAAATATGAAATTCTCTTTGACAGTAAACGAAGCAAGTAAGAAAGGGGAGCTGAGAAGAATTAAAACATGCTGAGAAAAGATGAAGCAGGTGTGAAGAATACGTTCGCCGAATTCCCTTTTATAGCAGAAAATCAGGAAATGGACAAACTGAACAAACAGTGGTGAACAGTGGCCAAGAAAAGCTCCCAGGAAACCAAGTTTGGGCGCCACCTTCATGGAGTTTGGGCATGGCGCCCAAACCTCTTGTAAGCCATGCCCAAACTTGCTCTTTTATTGTCCTGCTGTGCTGGTTTCTGTCCAAATCACCCATTAATCCTTCGTCTGATCGCGAGAAAAGCCTAGCAGATATTAAAGAAGGCTATATGGCTCCAATTATGCTTCTTCGCACAGGAAGAGGCGGCTGCCTCTTCCTCTACCCGCAGATCGCCAGAAAAGCCCCCTCGAAGCTAAAGGTGTATTCTTTCTAAATTCTTTTCTAAAATACTGCCACTACCCTTAGAGTCAGATAGCTTTATTTTCTCTGCATGTATTTTGAATATGCATGTTATTTTATCATATCATTTAAAAATATATATTGCATTTCATAATTCATATTTGTACAGATATTACTTACAAATGAAAAGAAAAAAAGGAGAAAAGTTGACATGTGCAGGAAAAGAAGCTAATAGTCAAATGATACTCGCCTCGCCAAGCCACCTCCCCGACTCTGGGCCCACCATGCCATCAGGACTACGTATCCGTCCCCTGCCCTGGGCGCGACTCGATCCTACGTCCGCATCGTCATCATCATCATCACTGCGACGTCTGGTCTGCCGCATAGCATCATTGCTCCGACAAGAAAAGTCATCCATCAGACGCTGGTAGAGCTTGTTAATACTAACAAAGCCCCGCAGCAGTCTCTTGTATGTGGACACTTTGACCTGACAAGGCAAACAAAAAAAAAAAAAAAGATCAAATATAAAAAAAAAAAAAAAAAAAAAAGAAGAGAGAACATCAGCAAACAAAAAAAAAAGAGAGAAGAAAAAAGAAATCAAAAGAAAAAAACAACAACAACAAAAACAAAAACAAAAGCAAAAGAAAGAAAGAAAAAAAAGAAATCCCCAGCATGGAAAAGTCAGAACAGCAGACCTAGCCAAATCAGCTGAGCCAATAGCAGCAGTCAAAAGCCAGAACAGGTAAGAAAGGTAAGAAAGATAAGATTTCTTATTTTGCTTTCAGAAATAAAAGAAAAATATTTTTCAAAAGGGTTTGTTTCAAATATATATATATATATATATATATATATATATATATATATATATATATATATATATATATATATATATAAATATATAAATCATCGCTTCCCTATGCTGGGGAAAGCCCATTTTCAAAAAAATTCAAGAGCTTTCCCTATGCTGGGGAAAGCAGATTTTCAAAAGTTTCAAAGCTTTCCCTATGCTGGGGAAAGCCCATTTTCAAAAAATTCAAGAGCTTTCCCTATGCTGGGGAAAGCAGATTTTCAAAAGTTTCAAAGCTTTCCCTATGCTGGGGAAAACCCATTTTCAAAAAAATTCAAGAGCTTTCCCTATGCTGGGGAAAGCAGATTTTCAAAAGTTTCAAAGCTTTCCCTATGCTGGGGAAAGCCAATTTTCAAAAAAAGCTTTCCCTACTGGGGAAAGCCCATTTTCAAAAAAAGATTACGCTTTGGATGCAATGGATATTGCATTTTGTTTGTGTCGACGCAATGGATATTGCGCTTTTGTGTCGTGATGTAATGGATATTGCATCTATTTTTCCGCTTTAATGCAATGGATATTGCATTTTGTTTTGTGTCGACGCAATGGATATTGCGTTTTGTGTTGCGATGCAATGGATATTGCATCCGTTTTCCGTGTTAATGCAATGGATATTGCATTAAGTTTGTGCCGACGCAATGGATATATTGCTTTTGTGTCACATGCAATGGATATTGCATCCGTTTTCCGTGTTAATGCAATGGATATTGCATTAAGTTTTGTCGACGCAATGGATATTGCGCAGTTGCGATGCAATGGATATTGCATCTTTTTTTTTCCGTGTCGACGCAATGGATATTGCGTTGTCACGATGCAATGGATATTGCATCCGCTTTTCCGTGTTAATGCAATGGATATTGCATTGTTTTGTCGACGCAATGGATATTAGTGCTTTTGTGTCGCAATGCAATGGATATTGCATTTTGGTATGCGTTTTCTCATTAGGTTGTAATGGATATTACAACTATTTTTCCGCATAACACTTGTCTGCATTACAACACTTGATCACCGTAGGTTGTTTGTTTCGACTTAGGCCGAACTACGCTTGGTCCGATTCCTTTATTAAGGGATACGTGAGGCGCTTACATTAGTAGGTCCGACCATCGAAAGCATTTAATTTGCAGACTCTTAGCTTAAAAACCATGGATAACCCGCTATAATTGACTAAAAATGTCTAGATATGGAGGTTTGATAAATTGTTGCATTATAATCGCTACTACGCATATTTCTCCTCGCTTTTGGAATGAAACGAAATTGAGAGTCTATTCTAATCAACGATGTTCGCTACTCAAGAAGCTTCGGTTACCCGAGACTCCATCGCTGAGGGCTCAGAGACACCCCAATTTCGCACTTTATGCATGACATGACAAAAATATCAAGAACTCGTTAAAACATTAACAAATGTCAAGTTGCTGTGGTCAAAATTGCAAAAGGACAAAGCATGATGCACAAAAGGACAAATTGCAGGGGGGTCAAAGTGTCAAAAAAGAAAGTTTGAGGTTTGGGCACCACCTAAAGGGTTTGGGTGTGGCGCCCAAACCCCTATAGATGGCACCCAAACTTCTTTCCCAAAGATTGCTCATCCAATGATTTGTCGCATTGCACAATCGCCGAACGCGGTGTACAACCCTCCGATGCACGGGAAGAAATCTCAAAATTCAGCGATGTCCCAGCCTCCTCATAAATAGAGGCCTCCGGCTCCTTCATTCAAGACTCAATTCATCAGTAAAATTTCAGAAAATTTCTCTCAAGGCTCAGTTACGCTGAAGAAATAAATACCGATAGATCACCCACAAAAGCCTCGAAACCCCGCCAAACCTCCGCCAAACACAAATCCAACCAGGTAGAAGTGTACCTTAGCCCCCGCCTAGGTATCCACCCTTTTTCCCCGGTCCAAAAATCGTTGATAGAGCAGTTGCTCTGCCCGATTTAAAAGGCCGAAATAGCCAGTAGTAAGCCGTTACTCCGCCTAAATTCAGCCTTTTCCACCAAACAAACAACCGAATAAACGCTACTCCCGCCCGATCCCGAGGCCGAAAAGTAACTTCGCGATCACAAAGCGCTACGCCCAAATTCACACAACACACAACTTCAACTGCACTGCACTGCATCAAAAAAAGACTCTCTCCCCGAGGGACGGAGCGAGCACACCCCTACGCCGCTTGTAAGCTTTTATTGTTAAAATCTTTTATTTCTATGTAATAGTATTATTTTCCAGTCCGGCCCAATGTAGATATATAGCGCTTGTGCTGCCGGATTTTATTAGGAAATGGTACTAAATGTAGCCGTTATTATGGCAAAATATTTTAGATAAGTTTGTATTTATTTACTTTATTTATTCAATAAAGTCTTTATTTGTAAATGTATTATTTCCGATCCGGTTCAATATCAAAATATAAGCATTATCTATGTCGCCGGATTTTGTTAGGAAATAATACTAAATGTAGCCGTTATAATGGCCAAATATTTTTAAATGTGTCTGTTATTATTGGAAAGAGACGGCTGCGAGTCCGTAAATAATGTGGCCACGAATGTATCAGTTTAATTTTCCCTTGTCAAAATAATACCTTATTTATTTGCTAAGTAAATGTGACAATAAGCATATTTCACCAAAAACGTTGAGACGAAGAAAGGCGAAGTTGGGTGCCTAGCACCTTCCCAACTCGTAACTTAGCCTCCGAACCCGCTTTCTAAAAATCTCGGTTTTCTTTTCGGTTTTCCTTTATTTTTGCCTTAAAATAAAGGTGGCGACTCTAAAACATTTTGGATCCGATGGGGCCTCGCAACATCTTTCTTTGCACTTTCACGTTCTCCCTAAACAAGGGAGAATGAGAATGGAAAGGTGATGTATTCCTATGTTCCTGGTATCCCCTAAACAAGGGATAACTTGACGTAGAAAACCCAAAGCACTCATAGTGATCCTAAATAGGCCATAAGGCTATTTTCATAAAATCCATAGTGGGGCGCCGCAATATTCTTTCTTGCACTCTCTATTTTCCCCTGAAAGATAAAGGGGAGGATGGGAATGGAAGAGTAATGCATTCCCATATCCCGTTATCCACGAAATAAGGGATAACTTGATATGGAAAACCATAAGTTCCCATATTGGATACAAAATTCACTCAAGGCAACCGAGGCACATTCCAACGTGCTAATATAGACAGCACTCCTCTCGCACTTTGGATTTCGTCTTCCCCTAAACAAGGGAGGGTGGAGCGAGCAGTGGTGTCCCGCGTCCGCACGCCAGCACCTATCCAAGGCTAGGGCGGGCGCTGGCGAGCACATCCCTGAACCTCACACTAATTCTTTTTCTACTTCTTGATTTTGAACTTCTTTTTCTTGTTCCTTATTTGGAACTTCTACTTCTACTTCTACTTCTTGATTAATTGTTTCATTACTATTATTATCCTTTTTATCTTCTTTTTTAGAATTCTCTACTGAATCAGGCACATTAGAAGAATGAACAGGATCACTTACCTCTTCACCTATTACCTTACCGCTTCGCAAAACGGTGATTGACTTTGCTTGCTCGGTTTGACTAGGGGACTTCCCTTCTTCTTTCTCTCTCCGTAAGTCAAAATGTGCTTCTTTAAATTTTCAATTTCTTCAAGCATATATTTCATCAACACTGCTTGACTTTTGTTTGTTCCATCTTGTTTTGGAACTTCTTCAATTCTCAATTGATTCTGATTTGGAAATTGTGGAGGTTGAGGTGGTTGAGGCTGGAACTGTTGAGGTTGTAAAGGCTTATTTCCTCCCCAAGAAAAGTTAGGATGATTCCTCCAACCAGGATTATATGTGTTTGAATAAGGATCATTCCTTGGCCTTTGAGGGAACATATTCATAACATTAGCCTGTTCAGCATACATAGCACTTGATGGACAAAAATTAGTAGCATGAGAATATAAACCACATAAAGCACATGCTTCTTGAATTGGCCAATTTTCAAATTGAACTTGTGTATCTGATTTTTCTTGAACTTGGTATAGACTCCTATTTTTACCTCTAGCACTTTTCTGTTGAGAATTAACACTTAACATCTCAAATAATTCCTCTAGTGCTTCTGATGTCATTCTATTAAAAGAACCACCAGTTGCACTATCAACCATGGTTTGTAAGCCTGACGAAAGACCATGATAAAATTGAAGTACTAACACATGTTGAGCCAAATTATGATGAGGACACATAATGAGCAGATTTTTAAATCAATCCCAAGACTCATGGAATGTTTCACCTGGTTCGTTTTGAAATGACATGATTTGTTTTCTGTATTCAGTAAGAGATGCATGCTTGTAATATTTACTCATAAACAAATCATATAATTGAGCCCAAGTATAAACACTACTAGGTGTTAGATTCATAAACCATCGCTTTGCCAATTCTTTTAATGCACTAGGAAAATATTTCATTTTAACTTGGTCTTCAGTCAACCCTCCTAAAGGAAAAGTACTCATCATGTATTCATAATCTTTTTAAGAAACCGACGTGGAGATCTTCTGTGGGGCATTCCATGAAAAGATGGTATCATGTTAAAATAATAACCTTTTAGTTCAAAGTTCCTTACAGCATCTGGCAAAACTAAACATGATGTTACTACATTTAATGAAGGTCTACTGAAGTCATTAATAGTTCTTTGATTTACCACTACTTCCCTATTTCTTCTTGCAGGCTCTTCTTCTCTTTGATTCATGTTAACTGGATTAACTGGATTTTCAGGATTTTGATTATTATTATCTTCCATTGTAGGATAGACCAGAGGATCCTCTTGATTCAATTGTTCTTGATTATCAGGCTTGGGAGCTAAATTCTCAAGATCTTCTTGATTTCTTCTAATATTATTTATATCTTGATTCAATTCTATCAATTTAGGATTCAAAGATCTACGACCGTGCATAAAATAAATTAAAGCAATTTAAAAACAATTAACTATTAAAACAAAATAAAATCTTTATGTATTTTTATTTTTTATAAAACTGAAAATTGAAAACTAAATTAAATTAAAAACTACGCTACCAACAAACTAACTACGTGAACTAGCTTGTCCCCGGCAACGGCGCCAAAAACTTGATCGATGTCTTATTTTAATTATTTCCTTGCAAGTGGACAAGACTATTATAGAATAGTATTGGAAGCAAGGGTCGAACCCACAGAGACAAGAGATCACGAATAGTGCAATTTATTGATAGCAAATTATTAATCTAAAGGGGGTTTTTATAATTATTTTATTATAATCTACTATTTAATATTTAGGTGTTTAACTAATTAGCAGTAATTATTGGTTATGAAGTCTTATGGTAGGTGGAAATCTAGGATTCGTGTTTCACTTGTATCTCCTTTATGTTTAATTCACAATAATCATCATTCAAGTTCTTGGGTTCGTTAAAAAGATAGATATAGTCTGTTGAACTATTGGTTCACCTCCATCCCGCAATTCATCCATTCTATATCTTAAGCACAAGAACATATGATTTATCGTCACCTAAATCATGTATGAACACGGTCCTAACTTATCACTCGCATCGATATGTCCAATTTTTATGATGGTGAGCCGATTAATACGACATATGAACATTGGTCATGCCGCTTATCACTTAGGCCTTTATTATTAGATTACATTCATTTGTTCAAAGCGAAATAATAGAGAGATTGATAATCACCAATCAACAAGAATTGAATGAACATAAATATGAATTAAAACATAAATTGATACAAGTTACCTCCCACCTCCTAGATTATGGATGATTTAGTTCATCATAGATAATGAACAAGACATGAAGATGAACGGAAACATGATCCGATCTTCAATACTTGTAATTACACAATCTAAATATG
>JABEVN020002453.1:0-21406 GCA_013146195.2 Codonopsis lanceolata
AATTACAAGGGACTTCTAAAGATACAAATATATACCAATGATTGAAATATTATATATAGCTAGGATTCGTAAATAGACAACACTTGCTGAAACAGTCACCAATGATGTATCCAATGATACATCATTTCATGAGTCATCAAGTAAAAAAACGGTTGCAGAATAAATAAAATAATTAATAAAAGAATCAAGCAAATAGACACAAAATTGTAATTTATGTTTACAAGTAAAACACTTGTAGACGATGCCTCATGACAAAACTTCCACTATATTAAAAGATTGCAATTGATTATAATATGAAAACAAATCGTTTAGAGAGTGAAAATCATTACGAAAACTTCTAAGTGAGAAGATATATCTAATCTATGCTAAACATTCTTGAATACATCAGCAAATCAAAAGAACACGAAGAGTGTAGACTAAAACAGTGAACAGTGAAGCAATGAGTCTTCTGATGATGTATCATTCAATGACTCATTGGATTCGTGACAACACTTCTTTGTGCAAAACTCTCTCTGAAAATTCTCTGCTTGGGTCACCAGACGTCTAAGGTTGATCTTTTCTTTTATAGAGCTCCTAGGAAATCCACCAAAAAAACAACTTACCAAGGCAATGTTAGGATTAGGAAAGAGTTACTATGGAAATAAACCTCTAATTCCTACAAGTTAGGGATTGCCATATTAGAGTCCTTAAAGTAGGCAAGGACCAAACTTCCTAGCAATTACCTAGAAAGACAATAACAACACATGTCCTAAAAGCTAGGACACGGCAAGGAGGAGGAAGAAAATAACGCACGGTTATTTTACTCTAGCAATCTCCCCATTTGTTGTTGCCTTTCTAGTCAAAGCAAAATACCATGAACATCTGTGAATAAACTCCCCCTGAATATAACAATTCATAATATCCAAGAAAAATCCAAGATAAAATAAATTATCAAAAACAGTTTAAGCAAACAAAAATCCAACCAAAACACAAACTCCCCCTTCATCCAATATCCCCCCTTTCATCTACCCCCCCCCCCTTCTTTGAGCAGAAGAGGTAGCAACATGAACATCAAACTATTCCTTCAGAGATCAATGACATTAATGGTGGAGTCTGGAATTGGAAAAAAAATCAACAGGTGTTGATGAGGCAGTGGATGCGTCATTGACTAGAGCAGCATGTGTTGGACTTGATGACCTTGATTCTGGTAGAGGAGTTGGATTTTTAAACCATAAGCCTAGCCAAATTGTACGTTAGTACAAATCCAATATAATCCAAAATCAAATAGAATATAAAGGGTTAAATCATGCAACGACTATAAGCAATTAAGGTGAGTTTAAATGAAACTCAACTATTAACCATCCAATATATTATATGCATGCAACAAAAACCTTTTTAGACATGGAAACATGATGATGGAAGCCAAAACAAATTAGGAAACTAGATTTCTTGGTCAAAACCCAAAAGAATTAAGAATTCCAAATTTAATCAAGATATAATAGGAAACATAACTAAATGCTAACTAGAATACCATAACAAACCCTAGACGTGCTTCCACCATTTTTTTTGAGTATCCAACAAGCTCTTTCCAAACAATCAACCTTCGACATCAATCATTCTTGAACAAGAGAGAGAGAGAGAGAGAAACATTTGTTTGCACATATTTACTTAGGGCATAAGAATTAGAAGTATGATATAATCACCAAAAATACATGCCCTAGTGTGTATGCCTAGAATGATATAGGAAGAATTAAAGATAAATACGTACAAATGTGATAGACTGGAACAACTGATGAGTAACCCAATGATGCTTCATCTAGAGTCTCATCACAAAAATCAGAGTCAATGAGTCAAAAATCTTTTCTCCCAAAAGCAAAATTTCACACAAATTTCCCTATGGGAATTGAGCTTTACTTTATTTCAAGCTTATTTTGGCCACTAGGTAGCTTTCACACCTTTTCAATGATAACAAGATTAACCCATGGGAACATGAAGCTCGTGCATGCACCACAATACCAAGTGAAACGCTACAAACCTTGTATACAAGTAGCTTTTTCTTTTATGGGCTTCATTTTTTTAACTTTCACAATATCACCTTCAAACTTGCCAAAAACTAGGAGAAGGAGTAACCGTTTGAAAAATGACTGACAACTGAAGCAATATACATAGGGTAAGAAATCAAATGAAACAATCGTGCAAACCTAAAATGTATGATGCCTAAATTTTTATATATTTTTTTTCAAATTTTTAATTGTTTTTTTAATATATAAGTGTAAAATCAAATGGCACACAAAAGTAGATATTTTCTCAAGATTGAAAATCTCTCAAAATAATATGTTCAGGTGAGAATATCAACCGATTTTTAGACCTAACAAACTCTATGCAGATTATGCATTGCTCAAGCAAGTCTCAAATAAAATGATGTCTAATGTTAGCATGCTTGGTTCGAGAATGCTGAACCGGATTTTTCAAAATATAACTAGAGTTATCCGCAATACACAATCAACACATCACTGTGTAACCCAAAATCCTCAATCATCTGGTTTATCCACAAAAGTTGTGTACAACAACTACCCACTGCTACGTATTTAGATTCAGCAGTTAATAGTGAGACACAATGTTTTTTACAATTGTACCAAAAAACCAATAAATTCTCCAAATAAAAACAACTATTAGTTGTACTTTTTCTATCATCAATGTTTCTAATCCAATTAAATACACTAAAAATAACCAAGTAGACATTAACTTCTTTGACATTGTATCTAGCGTACAAGCACACACTATATATGATAATTGGGTGACTAGCAGTTAAGTACAACAAACTTCCTATCATAGTCCTACCCAAAATGTGGGATGACCTGATTTGAGTTTTTAAATGTAATCCACTCTCAAGATTGAATTTCTTCACCAAGTTATGGGTAAACTTGGCTTGAGAGGTGAATATCTCATCACATGTTAAATTTTCCAACTCATTGGACTTTTTTTTAGGAAATAAGTGTTCCAAAAACATTATCGGAATTGGGTCTAGGAACCAAATACCACACATAATTTTGCACAAATGTATCGATAAGCAAAAATTGATTACGTTCCTTTCGCATGATATTTATCAACAGTTCATCTTTTAAAGTCTCAACCACAATTTTATGCTCAATATTAGAGACAAAACAACAATTACTTATCTTTGTGTATTGGACAGACATACATGTTAATCCCACCATTTCATGGTAGTCTACTATCTCTTTTCTCCTTGTCTGTATTCTTTCATTTACATCACCAATGACTTGGGAGAGTGGACGATTCTTTTGAATCTTACTAGGGATATCCTTGAGTCGATCATTAACCACCTCCCTCTTAGTTTGCTCAAGTGATAAATCTGTTTCAAGAAAAACAACTTCAGATGCGTTAGCCGATGTTCTAACATCTGTAGCAACATCGAGAGCAAGATCTTTCTTCCTTGTTGTTCTCCCATCATAAATACTATCAATAACCTGAGATGTGGGATGGGCATTCTGAATTTTGTTGGGAATGTCTCTACTATGATCAGTACCAATTTCAAAATTTTTAGAGTAAATTTCATGAACTGCTGGGACTGATGATGTACCCGATGATGCATCATCGAGTGTATCATTTGTACTCGGGTTTTCTGCAAAACCTGGATTTTTCAGTTCTGATTCAGGAATAGGTCCAGAGGCAGTAGATTCTAGAAATTTAGGTTCTGAAACTTCAGCAAATGGTGTAGATAAACTCTCTTCAAGCAAATCTGTAAGATCATCTTCAACAATTCTGTGGCCAAGATCAATGAGGTCATAAAAAATAACATTCATAGATTCCATAATAGTTTTCGTTCTAAGATTAAAAACTCTATATGTACGACCATTAAGAGAATAACACATGAACACACAACAAATAACACACACACACAAACACATGAAAATGCTTAACATTTGGTTTTCTATCATTCAAAATCTCGTATGGGGCCCGATTCTAGTAGACACGGTTACCAACGTGACAAGCAGCGTTTAAAGCTTCGGCCCAAAAACGTTTTGAAAAATTTTTAGAACACAACAAGACTCTTGCCTTCTCTTACAATGTACGATTCTTTCTCTCCGCCACTCTATTTTGTTGTGGATTTTTGGGAGCGGAGTACTCATGAGTAATCCCTTTCAAATCACAATAAGTGGAAAACAAGGCATTTTCATATTCTGTGCCATAATCTGATCTAATCTTTTTTATTCTTAGACCATACAAGTTCATAACATGACGGTACCAAACCCTAAAGGCCTTAAAAGTATCATATTTTTCTTTCAAAAATATTACACATGTATATCTAGAAAAATCATCCACACACACAAAAGAGTACTTCTTTCTATCCAGACTTTCCACTTCAATGGGACCCATGAGGTCAGTATGAATCATCTCAAGACATCTAGTGGAGGGATAATATTGAATTCTAGGGTGTGAAACTCTGGTTTGTTTTTCCTTTTGGCAAGGTCCACATACACTAACATTCTTAGTGTTTAAATGAGGTAAACCCCTTACAGCCTCATATATCTCAAGTTCATCAAGTTTAC
Organism: Codonopsis lanceolata; assembly: GCA_013146195.2. NCBI lineage: Eukaryota > Viridiplantae > Streptophyta > Magnoliopsida > Asterales > Campanulaceae > Codonopsis > Codonopsis lanceolata. The sequence continues at coordinate 4,551 of JABEVN020002453.1, forward strand.
GAAAACTAACATGTCCTAACTTTTGATGCCACAATTCAGTTTCATGAATATTAGTACTATGACAAAAATGGACATTGTTAACCATGTAACAATTATTTGATGATCTTGTACCTGCAAAAACACACTTGTTAGACAAATCATAAACCTCACAAGACTTCTTGTCAAACTTTACTTGAAGATTGTCATCACACAATTGGCTAATGCTAATCAAATTAGTTTTAAGCCCTTCAACATGATATACGTTATTGAGCTTAGGTAAGCTAACAACATCCAATGTTCATTTTCCTACTATCCTACCTTTTGCACCTCTACCATATGTGACCTTACCTCAATTGCACAATGTGTAGTTTGTCAAGTTCTCTCTTGTACCTATCATGTGGCGAGAACAACCACTATCGAAGTACCAAATACCTGGGATATGAGATTTGAAAATTGTAAAAGAAACTTGACAGTTCAAATCAGCTTTTGGAACCCACTTGGTTCTGGAAATTTTTTGCACATGAGGTTTTGTTTGTTTCGACAGATGATGTTTCTGATGTGCTATCCGATGAGGTTCCTGATGACATTCCTGATGATGCATCATTGGGTACATCATCTTGTTATGGGCAGCAAACATTTTTTTTGTTTCCAACCGAATTCTTAGCAAGATCAGCCCTTCTTTTGTGACAAAATGGCCTGATATGACCTGGTTCATAGCAGTAATGACACATATACCTCCTCTTCCAAGGTTTAGAATGTTTTACACCCTTCCTTTTGCTTTGGAGATGAACATGAACAAGATTCTCCCCCTTCTTTTACAAACACAATGGGTTTAAAACCTAGTCCACTAGTACACTCTTGACCAACACTATCAAGCTTGGTCTTACCTCTATTCCCTTTGGACAAAGTCTCATTAGCCTTTTCAAGTTCAGATCTTAACTTTTCAATTTTATCATCCTTTTTTGGCGAGCAAAGTTTTCAATCTAACTATGGATACTTTATGTTCATCATTCTCATTTAAGAGAAAATGAATTTGTTTATCCATAATTTTCATTTTGGCACACTTTTTTTTGTCAATTAGCACATAAAGTCTTGTACTCTTCAACCAAATGAGTATCCTCACAATCAGATTCATCATACTTAACACTTTCAGTATTCTCAACTATTGAGAAGTTGAAACACCTAAGATTCAACAAGCTGTCAACCGATGAGGCATCATTGGCTGCCTCATCAAACAAAATCCATTCAGAATTTTCATGAAGAGTGTTTGTCTCTTCAAAAACATAAAATGTAATCAGATCTCCCACATATTTTTCTTCTTTACTATCACTTATAGTGGAGATGAAATTCACACCCTTTTTGTGTAACGTGTTGGCACATTGATTTGCATAATGGCTATAGCCTAAACACGCACGACATTGAACAAAATCAAGGTTTAAGGTACATGCCTGGTCATCAATGGATTTGATGTAGGCCATCATCTTATCCTTCCATTTCAAATAATTAATCAAATCAAGAGTAGAAGGTTGAAAAATCGAAACACTTTGAGAATCCATCATTGCTACAACAGGACCAACACTTAGTTAAGCTAAGTGTAGGTTCTGATACCAAATGAAATGCTATATGTAGCTAGAATTCATAAATAGACAACACTTGGTGAAACAGTCACCAATGATGTATCCAATGATACATCATCTCATGAGTCATCAAGTAAAAAAAGGGCAGCGGAATAAATAAAATAATTAATAAACGAATCAAGTAAAGAGACACCAAGCTGTAATTTATGTCTACAAGTAAAACACTTGTAGACGATGCCTCGTGGAAAAACTTCCACTCTATTAAAATATTGCAATTACTTACCATATGAAAACAAATCATTTAGAGAGTGGAAATCATTACGAAAACTCCTAAGTGATAAGATATATTTAATCTATGCTAAACACTCTTCAATACATCAGTAAGCCAAAAGAACACGAAGAGTGTAGACTAAAACAATGAACAGTAAAGCAATGAGTCTTCTGATGATGTATCAATCAATGGCTCATTGGATTCGTGACAGCACTTCTTTGTGCAAAACTCTCTCTCAAAATTCTCTACTTGGGTCACCAGACGTCCAAGGCCAAGGCTGATCTTTTCTTTTAGGATTAAAAAAAAATTTATTATGGAAATAAACCTCTAACTCCTATAAGTTAGGGATTGTCGTATTAGAGTCATTAAAGAAGGCAATGACCAAGCTTCCTAGCAATTACCTAGAAAGGCAATAACAACACATGTTTTAAAAGCTAGGACACGACAAGGAGGAGGAAGAAAATAACGCACGGTTATTTTACTCCAACAATGATGATGATATATGAACACGTCTAGCTGAAGCGTTTCATTCATCTACTTGCTGCATTTCGGAAATATAATTATTCTACTCAAACTCGGCATAATAGATTCAAATTAATCAAATTACATCAGTCCAGAAGACGAGCTACAAGGGAAAACGATTCAGAATTTCAATTCTGAGTGTTTAACATTTGTTTTGTGATAATCACTAATCATACTTAACCACTCAATATAAAATTCCATCTATCTGAGCAAGTTTGAGGGCAATCCAGGTGCTGTAAAGGATGGCAGAAAGCCTATGAAATCAGTAAAAGACAGATTGTGTTTCTTATATTTGGCCTTTTGGCAAAGATCAAGTGTAGTATCTGTTCTTTTCAGTTTAATATCTGATATGTGGGTCATTGGCCCACACGATATTAATCTTATTTTTTAGGGTGATAACCGGACCGGTACCATGTGAAGAAAATATAACCCCAAAAGTCCATGATAATTTTTTTTAACCGCTATAGTACACTTTTGGAGGGAAAATGATGAAGATATCCTTAATGAAGGAAAAACGCGTTGAAAAAGCTACAGTTAAAATTTGTGCTTCGCTTAAAATTTTGGGCGTCGCTATGTAAAAGTCATTGCTAGAGCTGTCAAAACGGGCAAAAGGTCGCGGGCAAGCCCACCCCGCCACCTATTAAGGGCGGGTTGGGCTGGTGTTTTCAATACTCGTTAGAATGCGGGCTTTTCAGGCTTTGCCAGTGCGGACCGCGGGTTTTTGCGGGTTGGGGCGAGGTGGGCAGCCCGCATTTTATGGACTCTGGAATCTGGATTGGACTTGTAAGTTGTATTGTTATAAGTATTAAGTAATAACTAATTATTAACTAGCGGGCCAGGCCCACTCACAGTAAGTGTAAGCCCGTAACCGTAAGTCTTAAGGGTTAAGGACCTAGGATTAGGTAATCGTGAATGACTGAATTCGTGATCTCGTCTCTCACTCTCTTAGTCTCACACTCACTCACTCTGTCTCTCACCTCTGACCTCACTGTCTCTCTCATCTGTTCACGGCCGGCCACCCCTTCAGGCTTCAGGTTCAGGCGCTTCACGGCTTCAGGTTAGACTCTTCACTCTCGTGATCTCGTCTCTCAGTCTCACTCACTCCGTCTCTCACCTCACTCTGTCTCTCTCATCTGTTCACAGTTCACAGCCAAGTCTTCAAGCTTCAGGCCCTTCACGGCTTCAGGTTAGATCAGTTCAGTAGTTCACGACCTCTAAGTCTTCGGCTCTTCGCCGTGTTTGTCAGGTCTCTAAGTCTTCGTTGTCTACATCTCCGTCCCTGCTTCAGACCTCAGTCTCAGTGCCCCTCGGCGACGACGGTAAGTTCACTTCATTACGAGAGCGACAGCTTCTACGAGAAAATCCCCGATCTTGTTCAAGAAGTCAAAGGCAAAGACACCCTTGTCTTTTACTGTATCAACAGCAATGTATATGATCTTTTCAATCTTCGTCTTCTTTTCAAGTCTTTTAATTTTCTGTTTGTTTGTTTAGTAGAATGATGCTCAGTTTTTCTATACTTGTTTTATTTTTATACACTAATGTCCTTTTGCGATATTTCTGGTTTTAATTCTATAAACGTAAGTACTCTCTCGTTAATGGTTAATGCCTTTCGGAAGTTAGTAGTGGAATCGGTTTACGTTTCATGGGTTGAAATGGAAATACAGACAGAAACATAATTGATACGTTGGATTGATAATAAATAAATAAATTTTTAAATAAACCATTTTTTGCGGGCTAGCCCGTTTTGCCCGTGGCCCTACGCCGGGCGGGTTGGGCTAGGTGTTTTTAGGACCGTTGTATTCGCGGGCTTTCCTGCCCCGCCTCGTTTCACAGCGGGCTTTTCAGGCCCGAGGGCAAACCGCCCCGCAGGTCCGTTTTGACAGCTCTAGTCATTACCCAAAATTTGGGCGTCGCAAAGAAAAAAATTAGCATCGCTCAAATTTTTGGGTGTCGCAATGCAAAAGCCACTGCCCAAAATTTGGGCATCGTAAGGAAAAAAAATTGACGTCAGCGTCGCTTAAAATTTGGGCATCGTTTGTCTTTATGTAATGCAAAATGTACTTTAAATGTTAGAAATGTACCGTTTCTCTCTCATTAATGTCTTTCTCTATCAGTGTACCTTTCTCTCTCATTTCCTCATTAATACTCCCATATCCCTTCCCACTCCCCACCATCACCTCACTTTGAATCCCGCCAAACCCATCATTTCCTATAAAATTCTCTCTCATCTCCTCACTTTGAATAATACACAATAATCATTTTTCCCTTTTTGTCCATTTTAATTCAATATCAAAGTTGCTTTTTATTTCTCTCCATCAAAACACCTAACAATGAACTCCTTCCTCAAAAAAAAAAAAAAAAAAAAAAAAAAAAACCAACAAGCCTACCTCCCTAACCACTGATTCCAAGAAACACCACTCAAAACCATCAAACTCTGACCTCGAACCCAGTTGCGATTCAATGAGAAAGATACAGAAAATACGGCATCGCATGAGGTACGATGCAGAAAATTTGGGCATTTCAAGTGGTATGATGCAAAAAAATTGGGCGTCACAAGCGGTACGATGCAAAAAATTAAGCGTCGTAAGTTCCTAAATAATGAAAAGGGACTCGTAAGTTGCAATGACGCATGCAATTTAGGCATCGTAAGGTGTTCTTCTTCTTCAAAACTGTAATTCCCATGGAAGGTACTCTCATCAATAACATTGGTGTCGTTGTTCATATCCTCCTTCCGTGTCGCTTTGTATTCGTTGATTTCTTTTTTGATTCCAGTACATGGTTTTTGTTTATCAATCACTTAAACAAGGGTAACTTACTCAATATAAGAAAATGTCAAGTACTTAATGTTATATTCTATCTGGTTTAGGAATCATGTTAGATGGGCTCTATTGAGCATTGTTATCAAGTATTTTTCTGGATGAAGAATCAGAAGAATTATTGTGCGCGAAATGACATATACAATATGATGATCACGCTACATGCAAGGACTGGAAGAAGACCGGAGGATGAGAGACATTTTAGGAAGAAATTAATGAAAAAGGGACTTATGCGGTTAAATAAAAAAAATAGGGTAGTGGAGAGGTTACAATTTCTAAAAAGATTACCGTCCCGCAATTATTCCTATTTTTAAGGGGGAAGGCCCATCACAGTAGTTTGCTAAAGGGTGATAATTAGGTCGGTCCCATGTGGTAAAATTTTAACCGAAAAAAGTCCATGTTTTTTTTTTCAATCGCTAAAGTACATTTTTTGAAATAAAATAACGACGATACCCTTAATGAATAACCTACGCGCGAATAAAACAACGTAAAATGCGTGTCAGAATTTACAATAGAAGTTCCACCAAATTTAGGTCTCGCAAAGAAAAAGTCGAACGTCGGAATTTACAATTGAAGTCCCATCAAAATTAGGCATCGCAAAGAAAAAGTTGTGCGTCGGAATTTATAATTGAAGTCCCACTAAAATTAGGCCTCCCAAAGAAAAATGTTGGGTGTCGCAATTGAAAACATAAATTGATAGGATGTCTAATTAAAAAACATCGATGCACAATTTATAAATTAAGAAACGCGTATAATTTTTATAAATTAATAAAGACGCGACAATATAAAAAATCGATGCAGAATTGTAATGTACGATGCCTAATTAAAGAACACCGGCGCACAATTTTTTTTAAAACGTGTTATTGATAATTGGAATATAGTTTTAGCATGCACAAATAACACCAAGGCATAATTGAACATATATTTAAGAATGAAAAAGTAACAAACCTAATGCTAAATAACACCGAAGCAGAATTGGAAGATACAATGTTTAATTAAATAACACTGAGGCAGAATTTGACATATATTTAAGAATGAGAAAGTAACAAACCTAATGAACAAATGATTGTATACCGTGGTGAATTTATGAACACAAATCTATCGTGCATTTATGAAAGTAAAAAAAAAAAAAAACCTAACATCATGTATTTGTCAAGCCAACATGTAGAATTGGCCAAAACCCCATCTGTTTGTGATTGAGCTTATGTTGTATATCGAGGTTAGAGGAAGGAAAAAACTAGGTTGTAAGTTGTTTCTAAAATCTTAATCTATTTTTCGATTGAAGTTGAATGAAGGAGGAAGAAAGAAACTAAGTTGCAAGGATGTTTCTTTCGAATTAGAGGTAAATGGATTACGAAAGTTTGGAAAATGGATTGTTGGAAAATGAATTACGATTGTTGTTGTTGTTACTCCTTTTTAAGAGTGGTGCTAAACAGAGCAATCAATGGCTAATCCCGACGTATTTACCCAAAAGCTTCTCGAGCTTCTTATCTCATTGAAGACGATGATAAGTATTTTAGAAACAATTTTATTAAAATAGATTTTAGCGGTTGAATTAAAAAATAAAAAAATGTAACAGTTACAATTTCACAAAAGAAGACCGACCCACAATTATTCATATTTTTAAAGGGGGAAGGCCCACCATATTAGCTTGCTACTGGGTGGGGTCTTCATGTGTCGCCCATGCTTTACCCTAATGCAAGTCCAAGGGCCTTGGCGCACCCCACCATTGCTGGTTCTATACTGTATTTTCTAAGTCAGGTTTTGCTCATGCTTATACTGTTGCAATTGTTTGCTGCGCCCCCCACCATTGCACCATTGCTAATTTGTCATCTCTGCAAGGGCCTAGCGCACCCCAGCATTGCTAGTTCTAAGTCTTTGGCTTGTGTGATCTGTCGCGTTATCGATGATTTTTGTGAATGATAATGATTCATGGCTTATGACCAGTTATTCTTCACTCGATCCAATGCCTTTCTCCATATGCCGGAGGATGACGTCAAGCCATCATGCCCATTACGCACTGGGCGACCTGTGCATTCATTCAGTTTGACCCAACTCCAATTAATTCGCAAGTCATCCTTAGCCACCTGGGTCGGTACACACCATCAACAATGTTTGGTCAAAGAATCATCAAAGATATTTATTTGTCCATGACATGAAGAATTGCACTGACCTCATAATTTGTTAACAATGTCTGGTTCATATATGGGAACTTTCATTCACATTTTCTCGACCAGAAATATTGTGTTCCATAACTTTTCGATTCCCCAAGTTGGAGTTCACACTTTGGGGTGCAATGCTTCTGGTGAATGGACTGGTTCATATTTGTTTTTTTTTTTGCCTTGCATGAAATATATCTAATTCATCTTATTTTGTTTTTGAGAGGTTGAGTAGTAATTTGTTGTTTGCCATGGAGCTTGAGTGTTCCTACCAATCCTTTACTTAGTTTCCTTGTAACAATACAACAGGGGCTGGGCTTGCTGTTCCCAAAAGGCTCAATCATCAACCGGGCTTGCTGTTCCCAAAAGGCTCAATCATCAACCTACAAAAGCCGGTTCTGCTCCGTTAGTGTCTGTGCACAATAGGGTCTTTCCCTCCAGCTGATACATGAAATTCCAAAGAGCAATATCAAAGCATAAGCAACGGCTTTCATCAGCCTGCAGATTCACCAATCCATAATCTTGCATAAAAGCATGTATTAAAAGGCTATGTATCGGTTGGGTACCCGATCCTCTTGAGTCTTGGCATTCAACCCTTTAAACTGTTGAAACTAATAAAGTTTAGGAATAATGGCATAACCTTTCTATTGATATTGTGAACATATTTATAGGAGTACAATACTTGCTACACAAGTTTAACCTAGAGAGTCTAAATACAAGAGGGATTAGGAAACCTAAATACAAGAGGGATTATGAAACCTAAATACAAGAGGGATTATGAAACCTAAATACAAGAGGAACTAGGAAACCTAAATACAAGTAAATTAGGAAAGTAAATCTAAAGATAATTATAATATATTACACATACATTATATTTACTAATACTATAAATATAATATATATTAAATATATTATATTCTCTTATATGCTCCCGCAAGATGGATCACCGTTAGGAGAGACAAATCTTGTAAAGAATATGCGGACAGCGGCGAGTTGAAAACTGAGAGGGTGATCGGCGGCGAGCTGGTGAGGGAGGGGTCGGCGAGCTGGGTCTTCCGAGGAAGACAAGTTGTTGAGGGAGAGGTCTTCGGTGAGCGGGTGAGAGCCTGGTTTGCCGAAGACATGGTTTGTTCGAGGAGCGAGTTGGCTGAGGAAGTGTCGTCGGCGAGCTGTGGAGAGCTGGGTTGGCCGAGGAGTCCTGAGTTGCTCGAGGAACGAGCTGGTTGAGGGGTCTTCGGCGAGCGGGTAAGAGCCTGGTTTGCCGAAGAGACATGGTGTGCGCGATGAGCGAGCTGGTGAGAGCCGGGTTTGCCGAAGAGTCCGTGAGTTGCTCGAGGGGCGAGCTGTTTGAGGGAGGACTGCAGCGAGCTGGTGCGAGCCGAGTTTGCTGAAAAGTCCGTGAGGTGCTCGAGGGGCGAGCTGTTGAGAGAGGACTGCAGCGAGCTTGTGAGAGCCGGGTTTGCTGAGGAGTCCGTGGGTTGCTCGAGGAGCGAGCTGTTGAGAGGACCGCAGCCGGGTTTGCCGGTGAGTTGCTCTCGGGAGCGAGCTGGTTGAGGGAGGGCCTCAGCGAGCTGGTGAAAGCCGGGTTTGCTGAAGTCTGTGAGTTGCTCGAGGAGCGAGCTGTGGAGGGAGGGCCTCGACGAGCTGGTTAGGGCTGAGTTTGTCGAGGAATCCTTGGAATGCAGGAGAGGCAAGTAGTGGAGGAAGGACGTCGGCGAGCTGGTGAGAGCCGGGTTTGCCGAGTGGTCTGGAGTTGCTCGATAAGCGAGCTAGTGGAGGGAGGGCGGTGGCAAGCTTGCCTTCCGAAGAGGACGAGCTGGGTTTGCCAAGGATGCCAGAATTACACGAGAAACGAGCGGGTTGAGGGAGGGGTCGGCGAGCTGATCACAACTGGGTTTGCCGAGGAATCCTAGGGGTTGCTCGATTAGTGTGAAGAGGGTTTTGACAGGTGATATGAGAAGCAATGATGTGCCAAGGTGTATGAGGGGCGTGAGGTATGGTGGGATGAAGGGTTATGGTTGTGGAAGTTTGGTTGAGGGTGGCTGAGGAAGATCCTCGGCGAGCTCGTTAGAGCTTGGTTGGCCGAGGTGTAGGAAGATATATGGAGGCAGAAGGTTTGGTTGAGGGTGGCTGAGGAAGGTCCTCGGCGAGCTCGTCAGAGCGTGGTTGGCCGAGGTGTCCTTGGTTTGCTTAGGAGGGGGGGGCCTTGGCGTGAGGAAGGTTCGTGGCGAGCTCGTCAGAGCTTGGTTGGCCAAGGTGTCCTTGCTGTTACACAGGAGGGGGGGGCCTTGGCATTACCAGGGTGATGGGTGCCAGATCTGAGCTTTGGGTTGGGTGGTCAGATCTGGGTTGGCACCGGCGTTGGTGGGAGGAAGGTATAAGGAGGCGGAAGGTTGGTGGTTTAGGGTTAGGAGGTTGCCAAGATAAGGAAGGGGCGGCGTTGGCAACAGCGTTGGTGGGCAGGTTTATAAGGGCAGAAGGTTGCTAATGGAGAGGCGGCTGAGGAAGGACCAAGGCGAGCTTGTCAAAGCTTGGTTGGTCAAGGTGTCCTTTTGTTGCTCAAAGGAGAGAAGGGAGTGGAAACCGGCTTGGCCGTATAGAGCCGCCAGATCTGAACGTCTGGTTTGGTTGGTGACGGCAGCGATGGGAGGAAGTTTTAGGGTTGAGGAAGTGTTGGGTTGGCGGAAGATGGTGGTTGTAGGTTTTAAGAGCGAGGCTCTGATACCATGTTGAAACTAATAAAGTTTAGGAATAATGGCATAACCTTTCTATTGATATTGTGAACATATTTATAGGAGTACAATACTTGCTACACAAGTTTAACCTAGAGAGTCTAAATACAAGAGGGATTAGGAAACCTAAATACAAGAGGGATTATGAAACCTAAATACAAGAGGGATTATGAAACCTAAATACAAGAGGAACTAGGAAACCTAAATACAAGTAAATTAGGAAAGTAAATCTAAAGATAATTATAATATATTACACATACATTATATTTACTAATACTATAAATATAATATATATTAAATATATTATATTCTCTTATATAAACAAATAAGTGTAAGCGAGAAGTTTTATCAGCCTTCTCTTCCTCCTCAATCTTGCATAAAAGCATGTACTAAGGCTGTGAATCGCTTGGGGTTCCCATCCTCTAGGCATTCAATGCTTCAAATTCAGTGTAGTTACTTTTACGATGATTCAACCACTTCTTTCTCTGTCCTTACTCTCCTTGAGACCACGAATATTAATACATTCCTTTTGACTGTTCAATCACACTTGCCAAACTAAAAAGAGTTACCCTAAACACAACACCAAAAATACTAAACGCAACACCATTTTAATAATCAAATTACCTAACTATCCCTCATTAAAATAATTCACCCACCCACCCCCCCCACACCCGCCCCCCCCCCCACCCCCCACACACTTGGTCTCTGTCTCAAAATCTCTCTTTCTCTCACTTGGTCTCTCTCTCTCACTCTCTCTCAAACTAACACCCTTCATCTTTCACTCACACTCTCTCAAAATCTATGTAAAGCATCCAACCCAATTCATAATGAGTTATGATTATAATCCTAACGAAGATGCAACTACTAACAATGATGATTATTTTCAGGTGAGTGACCCTAAACGCAAAACTTATTGATTTTTTTTTGTATTTGCACTGTAATTCGGGAAAAAATTGAACATTTCCAAAACATCCGCTAGGTCACGCGGATGTACACTCAAAGAACCGCCATCGACCGGCGGATGTTTTGCAAAAGTACCGCGATTTAGAAGCGGATGTTTTGTGGTAGGTCCGTTTTTTTGAAGCGGTTTTTTTTTTGTTGATCCGTTTTTTAGTAGCGGATGTTTTGTATTAGAACCGCTTCTGACTAGCGGCTGTTTTCATGAAGAACCGCTACTATGTAGCGGCTATTTCAGTGAATTTTGCTGGAATTTTTGTGAAATTTTTTTTTTCATTATTAAACGGTTAATATGATTTTTTTTTTTTGTTTGTTGATAGGATTACCAGCCCGAAACGAGAATCATTTATTTCCTGGATGTATCTCATTTTTTGTGACGGATGAAAATTTTATTGATCGAGAAGCGCAGAAAAGTGGGTTAGAGATACCGGACGTGCCGAGAATATGTACTTTTATGTGTCTAGAAGTAAAAGTAAATTTGATAAGACTCGTAAAATTTGGTTGAGTTGTGAGAATGGTGGAAAACATCGGTACGATGGTAAAAAAGACTTGAATGATGTGAAGAAAAATGGTTCGAAGAAGCTTCTTTGTAAATTTGAAGTGTATTTGCAGGAAATAAAAGATGATGGTTGGAGAGTTAAAGTTAGCGAGTTTAACAATGCTCACAACCATCCACTTTCAATGGGAGAAAAATGGCACACTTCTGCATCGAAGTTGACAAAGGCTGAGATTGAAAGGGTTGATCAACTTTATAGTGCTAATGTGAAGCCGAAACATATATTGAATCTATTGAAGAAGGAAAATCCTGATAACAGAAGTTCGCGAAAGCATGTAGAGAATGCTTTGGTAGGTATAAGAAAGAAGAAGATGGGAAATAAATCAAAAATGGAGTATTTTTTAGATGAGATGCGTCGACTTGGATATATTTTCTGGTTCAGGTCAAAGAAACTTGCCCAAAAAAACAAAGCTTTATTGACTGATGTTATGTTTGCTCATCCGAAGGTTAAGAGATGTTAGCCTTATTTCCGTACGGTTCTCCTTATGGATTCAACATACAAGACTAATAAATATGATTTGCCGTTATTGGAAATCATTGGAGTTACATCAGTGGGGAAGAATTTTCATGTCGCATTTGCATTCCTGAAGAATGAGAAAAGTGAAACATTTGGTTGGGCATTACATCAGTTGCGTGCTTTATTAGTTCATGTTCGCCCACCGGATGTCATTGTCACAGATAGGGAATTGGCTCTCATGAATGCAATACGGGACTACTTTCCAACGTCTCAACATATGTTGTGTAAGAGACACATAGCAAAGGATGTCGAGAAGTATGTAAGGACCCTGTTGAGAAGTAGAAAATATACTGCAATATTTATGAAGAGGTGGATGGATATAGTTGAGTCAAGAACTGAGGAAGAATACATAGAACATTGTCGAGAGATGGAAGAAGCGTGGGCAAATACTCAAGCAGTTGTTCGATATGTTAATTCTACTTGGTTGGAGCCCTATAAGGATAGATTTGTTTGTGCTTGGACCAAACAATACATGCATTTCGGTAATCAAACGACAAATAGGTACAACTTATACGTTTATGAATGCAATATATTTATTATTTATGAATGCAATATATTTATTGTTTATGAATGCAATATATTTATTGTAACTGTGCAATATGTTACAGAGTTGAGAGTGCACACTCCCAGTTGAAAAGATGGTTATGCACGTCAGCTGGTGGTTTCGATCATATATTCGATCAAATCCACGATGCTATCGAGCTGCAGTTCAATGAGATCTTGGCTCTATTTGAAAGGAATTTGAATGTAGCTCATCCTTTGACATCCTCAATGTTTATTCTCCGTCGATTAAGATATAAGGTATCTTCTCATGCCCTTGAGTTGCTAGCATACGATTGGAATTCGACACAATGTATAGAGGAGCCAGTAGAGGGTGATTCTAAAAGGTGTGGGTGTTTGTTGAGGACAAGTTACGGTTTGCCATGTAGTTGCGAAATGTGGCACATGTCTCAGGAAAATGTCCCGATTGAACCCCATCAAATCCATGTGTTTTGGAAGACGTTGTCTATGGGCGGAGTTCAAGATATGAGTACATCAAGGGAATCTAGCTTCTGATTTGATCAAAAACCTATTATCAGATATGGACGGGACTTCTGAATCGCAACAATATCACTATGCTAAACAGTTTTTCGATGTTGTACATCCCCCAACTAACATTGAGGAACCAGAAATAGTGCGGCACAAAGGGCGTCCAAAGAAGAACTCGACAAAGAGAGACCTCTCAAGTTTTACAATGTTAAATGTATATGTCACATTACTTTTTACATTTGTGTATAGTATATGATTTATGGCTTAATTTTTATAATTTTCGCCTCAACAGGTTATGAACATGCTAACCGTCAACCAGAAAGACAATCTGGAGGTAGAGGTCGAGGTCGAGGAAAAGGACGTAGTTCATTAGCATCGACGGGTAATTCAATTCCATACGCCTCACCTTCCACCATTGATGATCACTTTCATATCAAATGTTATAGATGTCAAAGAAGCGATGGAAATTGTGGTTTCCGAGTAATTGCCCACTTTATTTATCACGACGAAGAAAAATGGGATCAAAGCGTAATGACTTGATGCAGAACTTTCTCGACTATCGGGACTTCTACTCACCATCAACTTCTTGGAAGGTGACTGAAGGATCAGTGGTATGTCCGAATTGGCATACCTCTCCAGCCTCCAACCGAGCATTGGTTAAATCTGGGCATGCTTGGTTTTATCATTGCTACACCTGCACGAGGATTGTGACTTGTTTGTCGAATATATCGCTTGGTTGCAATATGGTTACCGTTGCAAGCACGGTCTGTTGATGGACAACCGCCACAACCCTCGTCCACAAGTATTGACTTTGGGTGGGTGAATTGTATCCATTTCATAGCACTTGGGATGAAGCCTTCAAGTCCCCTGCCTCGTCTGCCTATTATTCCGAGGTGGGACATATCTTGTGACCCAACGATACGACATTGGCTGCCAATTTGGCATGATCGATTTACTACTTACCTTAGTGTAGAGAGGTAACAATTAATTTTACACTTCTTGTGATGTAAAACATTAATTAATTAATTACGAGGGTTAATTGTGATCGATATATTTTTGTGATGTAGGGGCTTAATTGTTTAATTTCGACTAGTTTAGGGGTTGATTGTTGAATTTGCAAAAGTGTAGGGGGTTAATTGTAAAATTTTGATAGTATATGGTGCTCATTGTTATTTTATGATAACATCCTCATTGCGTGTTTTACCCTTTTCTTATTTATCAAGAGTGAATGACTCTTCTTATTTGTAGAGAAGAGTTGAATAAATACATTTTTAAATGGATAAAAAAATATAAATAACAATAAGACCGAAGTTTAAAAACCGTATAAGAATAATAACATTGTCGATGCAATGAGAGGGTTTGTAAATTGGGCAAGTCCTGATAATTGGGAAAAGTGTAAGTGGGTGAATTTTCAAATTTCGATGTAGGGGTGAATAGTAAATGCATCACAACACAAACAACAAGTATATCACATAAACATATAGTATATCACAATACATCCTCAAATCGCCGAATAACTCGCAATGCCGACATATAAGTACCCCCCGACCACAAGTGAATCTCGCTCGACCGATGGAGTGCCCTAAGGTGAGGAAGCACGCCAGCGACTCGATCCTCACCGATCTACGCAAATGCCTCAAAGAACTCGATGGATGAGAAGACCTTTGATGCCCTCTCGTGGTGGCCGCATCCGATCGTGGTGATCCACGATGGTTGATCATCCCCCATCTCCTCGTCGCCAAGATCATCATCATCATCCGCCATCATCATCATCAACCCAAGTGGCATCACACGATAATGTGTCCGCTCGAAACCACCGCCGTAACCATCTACAAGCAGGGTGAATGGAATCCTCGGCTACACTGCTCAAATTCTTTGGGGTTTATAGAATGATGCTCCCATTGTTGGAAATTGCGAAGCATCTCATCGTGGACACAAATGTACTTCAATCCGCTTGACCTCTAGAAACCTTTGTCGAGCGGAATACATGACCGAATAATTTGGATATATCCAAACCGCCTCAAGCAACGATCGGTAGGCATGTATGGCTTCGCTGATTTTACGGCAATGAATTATGCCCGAGAACAAATCCGACGGGTACCTCATGTGATGGTCACGAGTAAACGAGTCCAAGTCACCTGAAAAATAAATATTAATATAAATATCCAATGCCATTCTTTAATACATTATTTATAAATGATAAATACTTACTAAGATCAATGCCATCCGATCGATTTCACGATACTCTTCGTAGTATCTGAGATCATTTCTTCTTCCACCGAGTAGAGGTCCATCTCTTAGCATATGGTCGCCGAGAGGTCCATGTCGCTGAAAATACTTGGTCCGAATTGAGGAAAGTATTCATATATCCGCATCTACAATAAAATAAAAATAGCCGCCAAATAAAATAGTGTCAAATAAAATAGCATCAAATATAATAGCGCCGAATAAAAAAATGTAAATTTTATAGTATCTAAACAATTTATTTTTATACCCGTAAGAGACAAAATCCACCATCCTGCTTCTACAACCATCTCGATGCTATACCGAGCCGCCGCAGATAGAAAGGATAAAGTCGCCGCACTCAAGCGTGATTGGGCATATCACCGATATCCAAAGACATACGGTAGAAAGTGAACATTTACCCGATTCGACGACTTGTCCATGAACAACGCCGTCCCCCAAAGAACCACAACAAATAACCAACCTGCCTCTGGCCGAGCCGACACGCCTCGCCACCCAAAGATTCTTGCAATGTCAAAAATCTAATACCACTTCCCCTCACCTCACCGTCCACCCCTAGTAGGCAAACGTAGGAGAATGGCTAGAGATGACTTGATCCGGGCTAACTTCGATTTTGCCAAATGGGTTTCCCAACCACCGATGTAAAATGTAATGCACATCGTGCAACAACGCCAACGCTATCTCCCGAACGGTAAATGGAAACCGTTGGTTTCCGGTGCCACCTTTCCACAAAGGCTTCGATATCAATGGCATGTTCAAGTGCCGCAACATGCACTCCTCGTTGTCCCAAGTTACTCATAAGTGAGTAATCGAATACTCTCCGTATCATTTATGGTCCAAGGCAATGTTGTTCGGCGGTCAACTGAAGCTATGACAACTCAATATCGGCCTCTCCCGCTGAGCATAATAAAATAATCTCTCATCAATATAAAAACAATACTACGTAGTCAATTTAATAAATTTTTGTCAATACTATCATGGTCAATATAACACATTTTGCTTCCTCATGTTATTGCGATGCAATATGACCAAGAAATCCAAAGTAGCTCGCTGTTCTCGTCCACCTCCATATGGCTCCCATCAACATCCAACCATAGACATCACCACCGCCGCCCCGAATCATCATCGCCATCATCACCACCATCACCACGACCTCCTACTCGCCTCTACCTCTCCGCTCTCTACGTCCGTTTCCGCCACCAAAACCCAAATCCTCCTCCTCATCGCCCCTTCATCAACTAACCTGTCTATCTCTGTATTGTAGTATATACATCAGATTCGACCTTCCCACGCCCGGTAACATGCCTCGGTACTACTCATGCCACCCATACCACTCATGCCACCCATGCCACCCATGCCAACCATACCCTAAGATGCCACCCATATCATCACCCATAAAGTGCATGCCACTCATATCGTGCATGCCACCCATATCGCATGCCACCCATACCAAGCATGCCACATACTGTGCATGCCACCATAAAAGGCATGCCACCA